>CM060639.1:14362734-14452734 GCA_030578275.1 Meda fulgida | reverse complement strand
AATCCTGCAGCCCTATTCAGCTGAGAATCTTCAGATGCGCAATGTTCGCCGTGATGATTTTGAATTGCTTGAAATATGATTGGAATCACTTCAAAAAAGGAAAATACAGTTAAGTGCAACATGTGCAGCGCAAGTCTGTCATATAGGCTACATATAATTATAATGAGTTCATTATAATTGTGTGCTTGGGACATGGCTTTTAATGGTGAGACTTTTTGTAATTAGGTGCATCCCTATACTTAACATTAAACTGTCAGCAATTTTAAAGAAAAATAATAAATAATTGAATAGCATGAAATCACGTATAGGGTAATGACCTCAATAAGCCAACTTTTTTTCAAAGGAAGTAAACAGTTGTTACTGTTATTATAACTCTTATTTGGAGCCAGTTTCATGTTCAGTTTTTGAGATATTGTGATCAAGTGTTGCTGTTGAACACTGTTCCAGATTTGTGCTGTTTGATAAGTTGTTCAATACTATTTATCTGCTGAAAAAACTGGATGTTGACAATCATTGATTGATATAAAAAAGTATATATTTTTTTAAATGGGCATCATGAATATCTGCAGCTAGAGCATAACGCTTTTTGACAAAACTGTTTCTGACTAAATGTGTGGTGTTTAGGTGAGAGATTCATCTTCTGCTTAATACTGACTTTATTGGAAGACTTCAAATATCTATAAGAAAACATGGAAAACTTGATTGATAGCATCACTTTATTTACCAGTGTTATTTTAGTATTATTTATGCACCATAGTATTACTATTTTGCATTGTTTTTTGTTTTTATATTTTCAGTTTTAATCATTTTGTGCTTTTTGTCATTTTTATTATTAGTTTTTTTTTTTGTATAGCCATATTTAGCTTTAATTTATTTTTATTTCAGTACTTCAACTTATTTCAGTAAGTTGCCAAGGTAACAGTTCTTATTTCCGTTTAAGTTTTTAATCTAATATTTAGTTTTATTTCAGTTACCGAAAACAATTTCTAATAGTTTTTGTTTTGGTTAACAACAATTGCACCGTTGTATAAACATCCTTTTAGACTGTACATTACTAGTGTCATCCTCCGACGTCATGGACCGACTGCCTGCCAGAAGAAGATGCAGTGTGGGTCTGACTGTTTGATGTCTAATCAAAGGTCTGGCTTTGCAAGGCTAGCACATCGCTGAAAGCTAAGAAGTTTTCAGAAGATGCTTCAACACACCCATCATCAGCGCGTCATCCATTCACTGTGATGCTCTCAAGCTGGAGAAGTTCTTTCAAAGCCTTGGCTTGAGCAAAACCCTTCATCAGACTGAAAAACCTTGAACCCACTCAAACACATACACATTCAGATTCAAACACCTTCCCTGTTGCCACAGGCAAATCATATACTCTCAAACCAAGAAATGCCACCGGCAATGCTGAGAGGTGAAGTGTAGCAGCTTCTGTCTCGACTACATTCGAACTATTTTAACAGCTCAGAAGAAGTGCTGGTAAACTTCATGTAATTCATGTTGTTGTTGTTTTTTGAGGAGTGTGATGCTAGAAGATGAAGTCAAATGTTCCTGAAGAGCATTTTAAATATAGACTGTGCTTCTTTTGTACTGTCAGTAAGGAGGCTGCTTTTCTCTGAGGGTAATAGTGTTTGTCATGGATGTGAAAATATTTTAAATCATGGATGAAAAATCGTATTCAAATTCACATCCCTGCTAGCTTAATTTATTTATTAAAGCGCAAGCAATCACAAAACAATATCAGCATTCATTTTTTCTAATTGCAGTATGGTGACAGCTTAATCATATCGCTAATTATCCCATTATCTTTCTTATTTAGTTTACTGGATGAAACCGATTTGCAAGAACATTTCGTATGTTATTTTTTTCCTAGATCAGTGGCTCCCAAAAATGTTGACTCCAAGAACCCCCATTATCAAAGGTCCCATGATTTTTACAGTTTTTCGTTATAAGGATATGGATTTTTAAAAATATTTTTACTTGCACAAGTTCTACCTCACAGATTATTTTAGAACTTGGCTTGACTAAAGTATATTATTATAAAAATGCTCTTCTAGTTGTAAGAAATAAAATACTACTATAATATATACTTTATAGAAATCATACTTTGAGGATTAGGCTTAAAATGCTGATGGGTGAATTAAAATATGAAGTGTTTTTTTTATTTGTTTTGGCTCATTTTACTGATTGTTTTGAATTATTTTTAAAGTAATTTTGAGGCAATTTTCCGATCTCTTTAAGTATAATACAGCATTGGGTGAAGAAATGTGTCTGTAACCATCATTGAGAAAAAAAAAGTGTCTGTGGTGACAATTCTGCAAAAATATATTACGTTGCGTCTCGCACATTTTGCAACACTTTCAAAGTGAAAGTGAAAGAAATGTCCTCTCAGCGACACTAGAAGCGTGTAGGTTGTTGTACGTAACGTGTCAGTTTGGAAATGACACTCCACCAGGCCTTGACTTTCACATCCGCCACACATAAAGCAACCTCGAAGTACTCAATTGAGTTATTTTTTACAGCTTATTGCATTTATACTGCTGTATTTATTGCGCTTAATAGTCATATACACACAAAATAATGTCAAAATACCGGTCTTGGCGAGTATTCATGTAAACATAGTCAGTTATGTTTTAAGTTATCATATGTTGAGAAAGAAAATGCTTGTGTATAATGGATCTGTGCATCAGGTCTTAAAGTGACAGCAGCCTAGCATGCTGCCAAATTATGAGATAATATTAAAAATATATATATATATGGCAGTTATATATGGCAGTTTTTCCCAATGGTATTGATGTCATAATTGTGGCCAGTGAAAAAGCTGAGTGGCTAGTAACTTTAAAAAAACAGTTAATGTCAATTTGCTGATGCAACCATGGCATTTTTGCTGCTTCTAAAGTCATTAGTCAGAGCTTTTATGTTATATCTTGTTTCAAGGGACTCCTATCCTAGCACTCTGCATTACAAGTGCAATGCTGTACCAGGTGAGCTACTAGTTTACTTCGTTAGAAAAGCCAAAAATATGCTACAAATGTCAAAATGTATACATTTACAAATCATGCACTAAAGTAAGTTTTTTGAGGTCACAACATTGTATTGTACAAGGAACCGCGGCACGTTTTCACAATGAACGAATGTTATTAAAACATACTTAAATGTATAGAAATATTATGAACATTAAGATTTACTTTTAATTTCCAATGTCTAACAGCTCTTTGGTGTTTGTTATTAGTGTGAAAATAGAGAGGGCAAGCATTAACTCTCATCTCCATTGCTCCATAAATCCAGGCACAGCAGTCATTTCAAATCATTTCATTTTCAGATAACAGTAACTACATTACCTCAATGTCATCCTCCTTTCTTCGTCTCCTCCTCCTGAGTTTGTTAATTTTGGTAATGAGTTTTGTCTTCTTCTTCCGCAGATTACTGAGCTCCACAACATTAAGAACATTACGCGAATGCCACGAGAGACCAAGAAACACGCAGTGGCAATTATTTTCTGTGATGAGACGTCAAAGACATTTGCCTGTGAGTCAGGTAAGCATTGTCTCCAGCTATGAGAAAAGTCTTTGTTGTAGTGCTGGATTGTATCCAAAATGACTTCATTTATTCTATATTTCAAGATGCGCAAGTATTGATTTTCACATATCAGGGATAATCGTTTATTCTTTGAGTTATTCCATTTATACAAGCTATGACACAATAAAAAAAATTTTTTTTTAAAAATCCCTGTATATCCCAATGGCATACAGGGATTTTTTTTTTTTTAATTGTGTCATAGCTTGTGTCTAAGAGAATGAATATGGCCAAAGGCAACAGACAGATCAGCAGTTAGAAAACAAAACAACAAAAGAAAGGCTTAAAACACAAACACGCATTTGAAATATGAATGAGATGCTTTACTCACCATTAGCTTGGCAGCAGAAAGTGTCTTTTCCCCTGTGTTTCTCTCCTCTCAAACTCTTGTAGTGGAAAGATGGCAATGTCAAAACTGATCAAAGTGTTAAAAAAATACATCCAGAATACAAAGATGAATTAGCACTAACTTGTTTGCGAAATGAATTTAGAATAGTTTTAATATTCAGTTCTGGGGGTGATCACAATCGTCATTTGACCGGGCTGAATAAAGCATTATTATCCCTAATTAAATGTAACATTTTATTTGTTTGAGAGAAATGTTTGAACTACCATTTAAAATTTGGGGTCAATATGACTTTTTTCTTTTTCTTTTTTTTTTTTTTAAAGAAATTAATGGTTTTACTCAGTACGGGCTCATTAAAATTGATCAAATGTGACAGGAAAGACAATATTACAAATTATTTCTATTTCAAATAAATGCTCACAGTTCAAAATTATTAAGCAGACAACTGTTTTCTACATTGATTTGCTGCTCAAGGAACATTTCTTATTATTATCAGAGTATTAGATTATGATTTCTGAAGGATCATGTGACACTGAAGACTGGAGTAATGATGCTGAACAAGAGACAATGCATTAAAAAACATAAAAAAAAACTTGAATGATAAAAAGCTAGAAAAATAGCGTATAGCTCCTATGGCATTTGAAATACACATGCATGAATGAATAAATGCAAATGGATAAATATGCTTTATCCGCATTTCCACATCATATTTTGAACCGATAACCTGCATCTAGTTTAACATAGTACTAAATGCACAGATAAAATGCTGAATAATGAGTATTTAAATTGTCATTCACATCACAAAAAAGCTCATTTTTAATGAGCCTAATTCACAAAACTCAGCACTATTGAATGGCATTTCATTGAAAAAGAGACATTTGTATGCGTTTTCTTGTGATCATGGCAGCAGTTATTTATCAAATCATTGAAAAGAACGTCATACCCAGGCATAAATCCATGGTGCAGTGTAGACAAACACAAAGTCTTTTTTTGAGTGTACCTTACTTTTGGCATTTCTTTAGCGAGTATGTGCTGATAAACCATAATAACAGGAGGTCCAAATAATTCTTAGTGAATTCCATCCACAATAATGTGGTCACATAGACATTATTAGACCAGAAGAAGAGAAAACTTGTCTTAATCTAGCACTGAATTTGTCCTTTGCCTTCACATTTTCCCGTCGAGCAAAATTCCCTGGAAGGAAAGGAGAGGAGAGAGAAGGAGAGAAGGGGAAGACGGGAAGGAGAGGCAGTGGAGTTGATGTGCACAGGGTGAGCAGCACGGTGGACCCGCTGGGATATCATTAGCACCTCTGGGGTCTTCCGCACTGCCAGGGGGAGGCAAGGAATGTTCTCCTGAATCCATTTACCACAATAACCTCCCCACCCCCAGCTCAGCCTCGACTCTCTTCCACTCCCTTCAGAGCCAGGATATTAATGGGAAACGGGTAGTGCGGGCATAGGGCATAAATGAAGAGCTGTACGAGATATGGGCGTACACCAAGGGTTTGCCTTGAGGCCGTTTAAATGAAGTCTTCAGTCCTTCAGTGTTGCATCTGTGACACTTTCAAAGACTTTTCTGTGCTTGTTTGTTGGTAATGTGTCCTGCTGTATTAGATCACCTTGTTGTCCTTGAGAGTAAATCACCTTTGTGTCAATGTGGACCTCATGCGCGCGCACGCGTGCGTGTGCGTGTGCGTGTGCGTGTGTGTGTGTGTGTGTGTGCGCGTGTGTGTGTGTGTGTGTGCTAAATACTCCTTGTGGCTCTTTTAATTTTGGCACAGGTACATGTCCACAAGCCGCCCCCTCTCGAACTTCCCCTTTCCCACTAACTCTGGCCATATGGAGCTTGTGTCCCTCACATGTCCGCCACATGTAGGAACTCGACCTCCCTTGATCCTTCACTTCCACTTCCTCACCTCCCTCTGAGTCTGTCGGGTTACGCTTGTGCTGATCTGACCCTTTTCTTCTCTCTTTCTCTCTTTCTCTCTCTCTCTCTCTCTCTCTCTCTTGGAATTAACATGTCTGACTATGAGGGCTGTGATTTATAACTAATTTGAATCAAGATGTCACATTTTGCTCAATGTTTGCTCAATGTGCAAATGTAATTGTTTTATAATGTGTACATTATGCACCAAAAAACAAATGAGCCCTAAAATAAAATATAAAAATATATAAGTATAATAATAAACCGGTTTTGGGGTCGTTATGATAAAAAAAAAAAAAAAAAATGAATGCATTAAATTGATCAAAAGTGACAGTAAAGTATATTTTACAATGTTACAAAATATTTCTATTTAAAATAAATGTTGTTCTTTTGCACTTCATTTAAGAATCCTAAAGACTGGAGTAATGATGCTTTGCCATCACAGGTATACATTACATTTTTAAAATATATTAAAATAGAAAACCATTTTAATAATATTTCACAATAGCACTGTTGTGCAAATAAATGCAGCCTTGGTAAGCATATTAGATTTCTTTCAAAAACATTAACACATCTTACTGACCCCAAACTTTTGAATGGTAGTGTAGATATTCCTAATATAAAAATTCAGTAGAGCATGACATTAGCAATGCCAAGGTCTTGAATGTTTTCAGGGAATGTATGAAAAAAAAAAAAAACTTCTATAAGATGTTTGGTCACATGCATAAATATAAATGTTAATTTAAAACTTACATTTGATGTTTAACAATGAATATTGCTTTCTTGCTTTTACGATGCTCTAATTTGCTAAATGAAAATGCTCAGCTTATAAAAATAAAGCAGCAAAATGTAATTAAAATTCCCCCTCCCATGTAAATGCATTTTTCAGTGCTTTAAAGTGGCTTCCCCTTCTCAACGCAGGGCCAAGAGACACTACAGATCGACGAAATTCATCTGATTATTTTCATTATCAATTTGATGTTGCCACATTAATCTATTTTCATCCATCCTGACCCATTTTCTCTCTCCTGACTATTCATCATGTAGTTCTTCTCAGTTCCTGTGCTCTGGCGAACCATTAAGCATGTGAAGATGATGTGCTGTAAAGTGCTGTGATTCCACCGGGCATCTTTGTGTTTGTGCACATAGCTGCCTGAGCACTTGAGAGTTTGCCATGCTGATGAAGTATTTGTTTATCTAATTTTCCACTCAGTGGGCCCAAAAGTGTGTGTGAATTTAGACACACTTAAAGGTCACCGTCTCAGGAGAGAGGCCATGCAAAAACTCCAACAAAAAGGAGGCAATGCAGACAATGATTTGTTTGTGATTGAATACAGTTAGATATAGATAATCCAAGGTATTGTGGTTTTATTTCCAGCTTTTAGATCTATGTGCACGTCTTGTCTGAACTTATTTGATAGGACTTTATTGTACTATTCACTAATGTATTTTGCACTAAAACAAATTCTAGTAATTTTTTTTCTGATTGAATATTTTGAATGGTGCCTGCTCACATTACTCAATCAAGCAAAATTAAAATGTGAATAGACATCCTGTATTCTTTTTATGCTTCAATTACTAGAGCTAGAATATACTTAAGGAAACATCAAGCGGACAGCCATTGTTATTCAAACAAGCTCCGCTGAATACGCAAACTCGACCAGGTCACGAACTGCTTGGCGCATAATTAGACAAATCTAATCTCATAATGTTGAGCTTTCAAAACCATGTCACTAGGAGAAGTGGTGTGGACGGCGCTCATTTTGTAGTTGCCGTAGTCATAATTTGTGCTCTCTTTGTGTCATTGTGCTTAACTGCATTAGGTGCTTTTGAGTGGATGTTGGTTTGCAAGGTTTACTCATTAGAATGATTCTGTTCAGTCTGCTGTAGATTAGCCAGGAGCTTTTGAAGAATTCCATAAACTAACTGCCAAGAAAAAAAAAACAAGTCACATAAATACATGCAAGTGGCTTACTCAACATGCTCAACTCCTACAGAATGCTATTTGTGTTTAACTTTTGTGTGCACACAGGGGCCAAAATAACTATTGCAACACCTGCCAATAATGTGTAAACTGAGAAAATGTGCCACCCATAAATCTTTTTTTTTTACTGTGCATATAAATTATTTATATTTATATAACTATAAATATATCACTTTATACACTAGCAGTTAAAAGTTTGGAAGAATTACGAATTTGAATGTTTTGTGTGTTTTTGAAAGAAGTCACCAAGAAGTTATGCTCACCAAGACTGCATTATTAATAAATAATAAAATACAGTAAAACAGTAATATTATAAAATATTATTACAATTTAAAATAACTTTATTTGAATATATATATATATATATATATATATATATATATGAAATTTTATTTTATTCCTGTGATTGAAAGCTAAATTTTCAGCATCATTATTCCCAGTCGTGATTATTCAGAAATCATAGTCTAATATACTGATTTGGTGCTCAAGAAATATTTTTTTATTATTATTACTATTATCAATGTTGAACACAGTTTTTTGCTGCTTAATATTTTGTTCACAGCACCATTTAAAAGTTTAGGTTAAGAAGATTTAAAACTTTTATTCAGCAAGGACATATTAAATTAATCAAAAGTGGCCTTAAAAAACATGTATAATGTTACAAAAGATTTTTTCAAATAATTCCATTTCAAATGTTCATTGAAAAAAATGTATCATGGTTATCGCAAAAAAAATGTAAGCAACAAAAACTGTTCAACATTGATGATAATAAGAAACCATATTAAGAATAACTAATAATAGTTGAGTGCCAAAACAGCATTTTATTGATTTGAAGAATGTTACTTATAGTCAACAGAATGTGTTAAAGGGACCATCCAAATGAAGTGGAACCAAAGAATCGTATTATTCCAAACTTTACCGATAGTATATAACATTACTGTTTACTGTATATAACTTGTTACACACAGGTGTAATAAATAGTAAAGTTCACCTAAAAAAAAAAGAAAACCTGTCATAATTTTCCCTCGTTGTTGCAAACCTGTATGAATTTCTTTCTTCCATCATTGCACTTCTTAAAAATGGTCAGTATTTTTTTCTTTCTCAGTCAGTTTTCTTTCTTGACATTTTTTACTCACATTTAGCACTTGGGGAGTATTTTTTAGACTGTGTCCAAACCTATAAACTTGCCTGTCTGTCTGTCACTTCTGTCACTCCTGTATGTCTGGACATGACTACTGGCTATTTTAGTTTTAAAACACAAATCTCTTGTAACATTAAACATTCAATAAATATTCATAGAAAGGCTAAGCTGGTGGTTGACTAGAAAAATAACATTCATCACCAATGTAGCCATTTTTGCAATTTGCTTGTTTTGTGCATTAGTGCTGAATCTGTAAATGCGTTTTTCTTCCACTCGTCCCCTGTTTGCTGCTGTCTCTTCAGTAGCCGCTCCTGTATGTTAGCATATAAACATGATGATGTGGATGTGTGTGTCCACAGAGCTGGAGGCTGAAGAGTGGTGGAAGTTATTGTGTTTGGAGTGTCTGGGCAGCAGACTTAATGACATCAGCCTGGGAGAACCGGACTTGTTAGCAGCAGGGGTGCAGAGGGAACAGAACGGTCAGTATCCAATTAGAGCCCAGCTTTTTGGGTGATTTTTACTCTTGTACTCCCTAAATGATTCTATTACAAGGACCAAATGTGTTTGTTAAACATAGTCCCTCCAGGTCTGTTCTCATGTTTATAAATGATCTGCTCGGGCCAAGGATCTTTACTAAGCACTAATGGGTACTGCCGTGCATCAGAGCATCGGCCCATAATGAAGCTTGTCATAGAGATGGATGAGATTATGACGCAGACGAAAGCTGGATGAATACGTATAGCACCTCTGCAAAAAAAATAAAGTACTTAAGAGAATGAGTGAGATTCTTTTGTGAATTTAATTTGTTTCCTTCTAGAATGAATGGCAATGTTTTAAATTTAAAGTTACATTTTAAAGCTGTGGGTCTAAACGGGTTTCGCTTTAGGACCCAGATTTTACATTGGTACTGTTTTGGGTGTCACATGATGCATCCAGAGCTGTTCACTGTACAAAAATGAACAATGTTTTAAGGAACATTAAATTACTAAGATTATTACATTACATGTTTTCATTTGATTTTTTCAAGCTCTTAGCAGCCAGCAATTCTTAGGCCTTATTTACACCTGGTATTAAGATTAAAAAAAAAAGTGTAGAGTTTTGAGCTTCTCCAGAGGAAACCTCCTTCGACCGAACCTGCTTTCGTAGTGTAAACGTTCATGTGATCGAATGCTTTCGAACATCCACAAAAGACCGTCTACTGACCAACATTATGGGAAAGCGCACTAACCTGACGGGATTTAAACTTTGTCTGCTGATGACCCAATATTTCCATATTTTCATTCTTCTATACGTTACAGTCCGTTGTTTGCAGTGGTTTTCGAAACAGGAAATAAAAAAAACATCCCTTTTATGCCTGGTGTTAAACTCATGACTGCCTCTACTATACAAAGATTGAGAGTACAGGAAATTAGGAATTCTAGATACAGAAATATTTCTTAGAAAACAAAGCAGACTATCTTTCACCAGTACACTCTTATTCTTACATTTTTTTGTCTTTATGCACTCGACCAAACGACTGGGCAATTTTGGTTTCTTAAGTTTTCTAAGTGTTTACATGCTTGCTAAATAAAACTTAATGTCTTTAAATTATTTTGTGCTTAAAGGCCTTAAATGCTTGTACCCTGATAAATGCTGCTTGCAGCTTTAATTATATATATATGAAAATTACAAATAACATTATCATTAAAAAATGATATATAATTAAAAGGCTGTCAAGCAATTAAAATTTTTATCGAATTAATTGCATGATGTGCCGATTTATACATCGCACATTAAATGTGGCTGAGAAATTACCCCCGAAAGATTATTTAAAGTCATTAAAGGGGTGCTAAAACACTTTTTTCGAAGGCTTGATTGTGTTTGTGGGGTGCACTCACTGTAACATGTTCATGCTTCGTTTTTTAAAAAAAATAATTATTTTTCATATATTTTACCTTTATTCTACACTGCTCTGTCCCTCCTTGTAAAAATGGTCTGATGTTTACCGGGTCCTATGAAGCCAGTGTGTTGTGATTCGTTAACCGCCTAGTACACGTTTTTTCGGAAACGTCACACCCCTTACCTTTACCGGTAGTTTGTGCTTTGGTGTATTATAAACAATGGCGTCAATAAACCATACCAATTTGAGCCCAAATCGGACCCAGAGAATGTTAGTGAAGATGATCGAGCAGAACCTGTTCAAGAACGGCTGTTAAACGACGTTTCAGAATGGTTTTTTGTTGTTGTCTCATACTTTTTAGATACGCTGTTATGACTGACTGTATGGCACCGTTACTTTTGTATTTTTAGAAAGATTGTAGCCAAATATCTGTCGCCAGAACTATTAACCCAAAACGAACACTAAACATTGGCTTTACAGTAGCCAAATCAAACACAGAACCATGTTTAGCATGCCTGTAGATAAACAAGCATGTAGATAAACAAAACATAAAAGCTCTAATCAAAGAATAATTTACACTAAATCCAAGTTCGCTGTTGAGATTTAAAAAAAGTTTGTAACGTTAGGTGTTTGTCGGATAACTTTAAGTATGAATGAGCATTTAACAAATTGGTTTGCAGAGCCAAACAGTGTTGTCATTTGTTTGCTCCAACGTACAATTAACAATACGAACTATTACAGGAAAATGCATAGATGAAAAATAAATCATACTTACAGGTTGTGGCCCGTAAACAACAGCTTCTGTTCTTAAAGTTGGAACTGGTCCATCTTTCAGGACAAGCCATTGTGCGAATCCTGCATTGAACTCGCGAAGATTGTGGAAGCTCTTCCGTAAAATGTGCAGCACAGAGAGCGAGATTTGGGTAATAATTATGAGGGGCCGAGATAAAAATAAATTGTGACCATTGATCCCTAACTCCCCCGTCCCTAGGAAGGCTGAACAAAGTGGACCTGCAATCCGGATGAAAATAACAGCGTTTAGACGGCATTGCGGCAACAACACTCCAGCCTACTACACCACAACAACTCGCCCCCCTTATTTAGTATTCTCGGAGGAGGGGTTTATGTAAATATTGGGGTTAGTGATGTCAGCAACCCTGGAGGAATGTCGCGTAGTCCCTACCTGGCGTTTGCTCGCGTTTTAATCGCTTTTTACAACCCCTTTAATGTGTTAAATGAGAAGCATGAAATAGACAAAAGGTAGCTTTAGATAGAAAGATTTTATTTGATTCAACATGAAATTTATTACACGTAAACTTTTAGGCTACAGCGGCCATGTTTTTTCTATAGAAGCTGCATCTGAATTGGTATTTTGATACATTCACAGACTATTTATTGCAGTTCAGAGGTGGCATGAATGCATGTTCAGAGCAAAAAAGCAATTCAGAGGTGGCATGTTCACCCAAAAAATAAACTTCTGTCATCATTTACTTACCCTCATGTCGTTTCAAACCCGGATGACTTTCTTTCTTCTGTAAAACATATAATGAAGATATTTGGAGAAATGTCTATTTGTTTCATACAATTAAAGTCAATTGTAACCTAAACAGTTTGGTTACCAACATTCTTCAAAATATCTTCTTTTTATGTTCCACTGACTGCTTTTAGGCAACTTCATCTCCTCTAAGATCAGACTGTTTCAGTCTGAGATGGTCTGAGTTGTGTCTGTGTTTATGTGAGTGTTTAAGCATAATTCCGCAAATCAATATCAGTTCATCTCCTAGTGCCGTTGAAGCATTCAAGCATTGCGCTGCGTTAGACACCGTGCCGTGATCATCAAATTTTTTTTCAATCAAATGACAGGCAAATATTGATTTGTTTTCATAGCCAGAGCGCAATGTGTATATGATTATATCAGCTGGAGGTCAGCGAAATGATCGTTTCTGCGCTATTCGGCAGCTGAGGAATAACGAGCAGAGAGTTTGCCATTTTGTGCTTCAATTAGACCCTCTAACGGCGGGCTGCGATAATTAAATCAGAGTTAATTTTCACAATCCCTAAAATAGACCCCACATTACATTGCCTCTTCCTCCGGAGAGACGCATAGCTTATTTTGAAGCATTAGGTATAATTAGGCACTATTAATTTGGATTATGAAGTGCACCCTTGTCTTTTCGAAGCTAATTGAGATGGTGTGGTTACTCCAGCCGCGGTCGGCTCAACTGTGGCTCTATGGCAACAATCTGTTGACCTTTGTGCACTGCAAGAGCTGCATCTGCAAGAAGGGAAAATAGTCCGTTGGAAAAATAATAATCATGCTAGATGGCTCTGTTAAGATGTTCTCTCACTCTCCAGGCCGTACCCTTTAATTCTCTGTCATCTTTAGGCAGAGCAGAATCTGTCAGCTGCACAAATAAAAGCTGCATTTACCCAAGCTGTTTTAGATGTCTGTAAATATGACAGCTGAATGGACTGTACCGCCACAGTGGTTGCCCTTTTTTAAGCAAATGTATTTATTGTTAAAAGAAATGTCAATGAAACCGTTGTCGGCAACCTTTTCAAATCTGTTAAAGACACTGTTTACCCTGTTATGAATTTTCTTCCACATAAATCATGATGAACTTCTATGAGTCATTTACTTAAAGAAACCACTTAGTTTTGTCAACCTACTTAATATAAATCCCTAGGTTTGTTGGGTGAGCTTTATCTGTGCTTGCATCAAAATATATTAAACAACATTTCTGCAAAAATAGTCCCAACATTTTTTGACAGCCCCAACCCCTTCAGCTTCAGCTTCATTGCTCCATTCTGGCATATAACACCCACGTTTAGTGATTTAATCAATTCCCAATGAAAAAAAGTCAGGTCCTATTCTACTTTTTTTTTCTCGCAATAAATATCCTGTTTTACTTGGTAATACTAATGGAAGTAAAATGAGCTGTGAACACAATTTCGATAAATATTATATTTATATAATTATTATATAAATTATATAATATAAAATGTATAATATTATATAAGACATATAATCTAATATATAATGTATTATAATCTTGGAAATAATGTGACAAGAAAATATTATATACATGTGGTTATTGCAAAATAATTAAAGCGTATATAAATCCTTTATATAAGAGGAAATTAAACATTATTTTTAAATGGTTTTCAATTTTTTATTTGATTTAATTGTTTATTTTATTTATCAACAAATCCCCAGTCTTATCACATTATTTGCATGCTGTTAATACAAAATTATTAAAACGTATATATAAACCCTTTTTATAAGATTAAAATGTATATTTTAATGGTTATAATTGTTTGTTTGTTTGTTTGTTTATTTATTCAATTTATTATACTTAATTTTTTTTTGATCAGATCCCCAGTCTTGTCAATTTATTTGCATGTTGTTAATGCAAAATAATTCAAACATTGTTCTTTTTTAATGGTTTTAATTGTTTATTTATTTTTATTTTTTTCATTTTTTATTTCTATCAACAAACCCCCTGTCTGGTCACATTATATTTCTATCAACAAACCCCCTGTCTGGTCACATTATATTTCTATCAACAAACCCCCTGTCTGGTCACATTATTTGCATGTTGTTAATGCAAAATAATTAAAGCATGTGTGTATATATCCTTTTGTATAAGATCAAATTAAGTTTTGTAAAGTCTAAAATTTCTTTTAATAATTAAAACATTAATTGTTTATTTTATTTAATTAATTATTTAATTTATTTATTTATCAAATCAACAAACATCCAGTCTTGTAACATTATTTTCTTTTATATGTGGTTTTTATTTTTTATTTTTTTGTTATCTCCATAAACCCCCAATCTGCAGTACTGATGACTTTTAATTATTATTTTTCTTTTTTTCCAGAGAGATTTAATGTTTACTTGATGCCTACCCCAAACCTGGACATCTATGGAGAGTGCACAATGCAGATCACCCATGAAAACATCTACCTTTGGGACGTCCATAATGCCAGAGTCAAGCTGGTCATGTGGCCGCTCAACTCCCTGAGGAGATACGGCAGAGACTCAACCTGGTTCACATTTGAGTCCGGGAGGTGTGTGAACGCCCTTCGATTCTAGTTGGGTGTGCTTTTGTCTGAGAAGATGTTTTCATCCTAAATCCAATAGTCCTGATTCTGCTACTCTGCATATTGATTCGCTGATTCATGAAATTGCTCCACATTTAACATAAGCTTTCCCTTACAGGCTGCCCTTAAAGTGTACTCCTACTGTTCAGCCTTAGCCTGTTACAAGTGTGTGAGTGTACTGAAATCTAATAGAAGCAATAATGCTTAGGGGGGTGTGTGTGCACGTGTGTTGTGCTTTTACAGGATGTGTGATACAGGGGAGGGTTTGTTCACGTTCCAGACCAGAGAAGGTGAGATGATCTATCAGAGAGTTCACTCTGCCACACTGTCCATCGCTGAACAACATGAACGCATGATGATGGAGATGGAGAAGAGCTCACAGGTATGGTAGAACTTCACATCTCAAAACTCTATAGGGCACACTGGGGCGAAAAGGCATTTCTTATTTAGTATTTTATAACAATTTGCTGTGTGTATTTTTCTGTAATATTTGTACAAGCATATTTCACAACCGAATCTTAATTGTAGTGTTCAAATTGGAGGGATTTTGGGGTTCTTTATTCATTTAGCATTGATAAATTTGCTAAAATAATAATAATAACCTTCATGCGCACAGAAAATGCAGAGTATTACTTCTTATCTTTTAAACTTTTGACAGTTACTGGAAAAACTATGGATTCAATAGAAAATGTAAAAGATTTTTTGAAATACTCAAAATTAATAACTGTTCAAAATGTGGGGTCAGTATGATTTTTTTTTTTTACAAAACATTTTTTAATTAAGACTTTTATTTATTTATACAAGGGCATATTACATTGATAAAAGTGACACTTTTAATGTTACAAAAGGTTGTTATCTAAAATAAATGCTGCATCACGGTTTCCAAAATAAATAAATAATAATAATTAAGCAGCACAACTGTTTTTAACATTGAAAACGCTTGTCACAGAACACTGTTGGTCGAAAATCTTGAAAAAATGATGCACTTATGTGTTCCTATAGCTCAACTGGTAAAGCATGAAGTTATTAACAACATCAAGGTCAAGAGTTTGATTCCCATAAACACATACTGATAAAAAGCATACCTTCAGCTGCAACTGAAGTCGCTTTGGATAAAAGCGTCTACCAAATATGTACATGTAAATGGATTAGAGATGCAATATAAAAACAGAAATAACAGCCTCAAGAGGTTTTCATCGTTCAAAGCTTTCTGCATCTAAACACTGATGCCTTGAAATGTGATCTTGCCATTTCTGTTGTCAGCGTATCACTGAAAGCACATTTTGGGTATTTCTCTGTAACCTGAAGCTTGCGGGGTTGATGAATCGTTCAGTTGCCTGGCGCGGATGGTCTTCCCTGTACTATTTAAATCTGGCTGGCAGTGAATCTGTGCTGTCATCTCTAAGGCCTTCACTGGAGGCTGATGAGACTTGACCATATGGCCCTCCGCTCAGATCTCGGATTCAGGACCCCTGCCAAAAAATGCTGCTTACTCTGAAATCTTGATCTAGAGTCCCGCTACGAGTATTATTTGTTTGAATTTACGAAATTCTCTTAAAATGCTGTGATAAATGGCAGGAATGACATCACACTCCACCTGTCATCTGTAATGATCAAAACAGCCTAATGCTGTTTACCTCGAGTCTCTCTTTGAAATCCTCTCAGTGTAAGGCCTTTCCGAGCAATTTGACTGGAAATATAACCAAAGTAACCCAATGATTTTCTGCTCTGCCTCACAGACTCGTTCAAACGAGAGCACATTAACAAAGTCGATATCTCTCCCGCGAAGCGCTTACTGGCACCACATCACGCGTCAGAACAGTGTGGGAGACATCTGCAATTACCAAGGTAAGACAGAGCTCTTTCCCACTCCACAGCTCAGTTAAAACAGCATCTTTAAATGTTCGCCGTACTTACGAGGGTGACGGTTTCATCTGAAGCTTCATTTGGTACATTTATAAATCGGTGAGCAACACTGGCCCTTTCACTTGGGTAAAGTAAATCAATCTGGCGATTGAGTAAAGCAATAATATGGCAACACATTTGTTGTGCATGTACTAGCGGTACGTGCTCTTTTACATCCCGCTGCCCTTTCTCGAGTAGTGTTTTGTAAGACGGTTTGAATGTGGTGCTGCATTAGTCTAGCTGGGAATCTGACTGGTGGATTTAATTCAATACTTTAGGTGAACATAAATTAAGCATGGAAGGTTTCCATAGTGATTTTGAATTACCAGTAAAGCTGTGTTCCACACAGGGAGAGGATTTGCATAAAGTAGCTGATGAACATGAATTCATCTTATTAAAACAATTGTGTCAGCAAAACCTTACTGTATTTGTTTATTAAAACATTTTGATGCTTCTCCTGTTATGCCAACACATAAATTCATACTGCATTTTAAAGTGAAATATACTTACATCACATTTATTCTTTAAAATAAACAATGCATATGAATTAACATGATGAGCACTTAAGTCCATGATGTAAATGTGCAGATTTAGCCATACAGGCAAATTTTCATCTGTAGTACCTGACAGGTTATTGGGTAAAGATAAGTACATAAAAACATGAAAAATCATGTAACAACACATTCCAGCAAACATAGTCATAACCAGAGCATATTAACTCAAAACTACTTTAAATATAAGGAGACACAAACAAGCCACTACTCCAAATTATAAAGGCATGTTCGATTATCCAATAACCACTGTTTGTTTTATCGATACAGAAAAATATGTAATATTTCTTAATTATGTAGGTATAGTATTCCAGGTATGTGCAGCTCTATGGGAAAAGGCTGACTGCCTGAAAGCACTTCTATGTGTTATTGTACAATCCCCTCTAGTAGTGGTTCCAGTAGATGAGTTAGGATTTTGTCTAATAAAGTCATTAAGTGGAGGTGAGGCCATACCATGCACAATTTTATACACAAGTAAAATATCTGCAAATGTAATCACATTTTCCTAGTTTAAAAAGTCTTTCTGTTGATTATACTGTAGTCCCACCTTGTCTGCATTGAGCTGGTTAGGCAGTAATTCATATGTGAAAAGATAATGGCATTGATGTAGAATTTTGAGGCCTCAGTGGTGAAATTAATACCAGATTAAATAAAATTTTATTCACTTTTTTTTTTAACTTTTTTTTTTCAAATGGAAGTTGTAAATCTATTACTATGCCTAAACATTTATACTCATGGACTACTGATACTATAACATCTGGATCTGGATCTCTACAGTATTTGCAGACATAAATTGATTAACCGACTTGCTTTTTGCTTTTAGCATGCATATATATTACCGTATCATCAGCATACATGTAACAATTAAAAGTAGATGCACTAATGTAGGTAGGTCATTAATATACAAACTGAATAACAAAGGACCCAATAGTAAACTTTGAGGTACGCCAGCAGAATTAGAAACTGTTTGTGAAGTCTTATGGCCTACTCTATGGCCTACCCGGACACACTGTTTTCTATCTTCAAGGTATGATCTTATCCATTTAATTACCTCTGGTGAGAAATTATAATTTGATAACTTAATTAAATTCTCATGATTTACTTTAAATCTAGATAGACAGCTCCCACCACACCTCCTTTGTCCAATTTAGATTTTATATTTTCTAAAAGAAAACAATTTGCAGTTTCTGTAGAATGATTTTCAGTTTTGTAGAATGACTTTCGAAATCCAAATTGCATCGGATGTAATGAGAATGGAGTAGGCTACTATTAAAATATGATAGTATCTGTTCAAAAATCAATGTTTCTGCAGAATACTAAATATCTATAATTAATACTGGTGTAATTATTGCAGTTTTCCAAACACTTGGAAACACTCCATTTATAGACCAATTAACAATTTTGAAAATAGGAGGAAATAGTGCCTCTACAAGGTTTTAAAAAATATTGTATCCATCCCATATACATAATTTGCCCTTGAACTATTAATAGAGGAAATAAGCATGTACTTTATCTTTTAATGCTCCTATTTTGAATTTTAGAGAATGGACTAAATATAAAGTCATGCTGCATGGACAAAATGCAGCATGACTTAAAATTATCATAAAAGTAGTTTGATTGACTTTTTTCTAAGTCTTCAGAAGCTCTTTAATAGCTTTGTGTGAGGAAAAGACCACATTTAAGTTAAGATTCACTAAAACTTTCAGTGTTTGAAAAAGAGCATCTTGGACATTCTGCTATACAGTAAACACTCATTTTTGTTTAACTGAAAACTACCATACAGATTCAGGGAATATTTACATATTTTATTTTTAATTTTGAACTATTCTTTTAAACAGACATTTGTATTACTCATGTAAACCACTCACTGATGCACATTTAAATCAATGTTACAAAAATACATTTAGCGTCTTGCTATTTGGGCACCATTGATTTTTCTTTTTCCACGGCTCCTTTTTAGCTAATGCTTTTGAGAGTTGAATTGAAAGCGTGTGTATAGGTCCATGTGGTCCGGAGACATGTAGCATTAGGGAAATGATGTGTCCATATGCTAGGAGAGAGATGAGTTAATCTGCCTTAAGCTGTCAAAAGCGTCCGTTGGCATATGCGAATAACCTGTGTTTTTACTGTTACGCAATTTCACAAGACACAAGCAGGAAATTTGAACATATGAACGCACACAAAAAGATGATTGGCTATAATGGCAAGATATTTGCGTCCCTAATCAGTGAAAACATGTTTTGAAGCAGCTCCAGATGCTGATGTATCTGGCTCTGAGGCAGCCAGCCTTAAAACCTCTGTCTCGTTCATCATTGTGGCATTCTCATTGTTGAGATGTTAGCCTGATATAGTGAATGTTCCCCCTCCTCATCAGCTTCCCTCAGAAATACAAATTCAGCAGAATGCTGCTTTTTTTTTTTCAATGAATAAATTGAGTGCATCACCATGTTGAAGGACGGTGGTTAGGTTGAAGAGTCAATGAGAGCATGCGCCTTCCGTGAGAGGAAAATGGAAATATTATAAAGATCTCTGCCGTGGAACAGCACACTTCCTTATGAATTGTGCTGAATAGAGGACTTTGCCACCTGCGTAAGATGGCATGTACAGCATAAGATGCTTTTTTTAATCAATCAGCATGCATATGAACAACCCACCGCACTGCTGTGTACGATGATATACAGTTCATGGCATAAATCTAATCATTCACACCTGAAGAATGGATACTAAATCAATACAGATGAATTGGTGACAGCTGGTCATTAACAAACAATATGTAATGTTCAGTAAGTTCATTTAACTGCTCATTAGATTGTGTGCATTTAAATACTTCTTGCTTGGGATCAGGACTTTTTTTAAAAGGATGCATTTAATTGATCAAAAGTGACAGTAAAGACATTTATAATGTTAAAAAAAAATCTATTTAAAATAAATGCTGTTCTTTTGAACTTTATAAAAAAAAAACACATTTTAAAATACAGAGTATATTAAAATAGATTTTAAATTAACTAAATTAACTTTTACTGTATTTTTGATCAAATAATTGCAGTCTTGTTGAGCATATCTTTTTCACAAATATTTTAAAATCCGGGATGGTCCAGCAACAGACATCCTACTAACTATAAGTAACGGTGATATGATATGATGATATTATTTATGAAAGTTATTATAATGTAATGCATTATAAGATATTGAAATAATGTGTTTTCCCATCATACTGATGTATGAACCACAATATAAAGATGGATATCTGCTCTTTAATTGTTTACAGTAAGTTCTCCATCTAATATCCACATCTGGCAGGAAAGAACATGACTTCCTGTCACTTTGTGAATGAGAAATAATGCCTGAAAAGTGTTGTGCTGATGTTCATTCAGTCACAGCTCAGGTGAAATATAGAAAACAGGGCAAACTGGCAGCGTACATTTGGTCACAAGATACATTTTTAGTCCGCAGCTATGGATTTGCTGACTCAGATGATATGAGTCATACTGTCTGTATTCTGTTAAAAATGGATCACCTCCTTCCGCTCCTTCTAAGACATGTAGCACAATTTATAATGAACCTGTTACAAATAGCCTTGCAGTTTTTGTATATGACTTTAACTACCTTAGTAGGTGAAATAATAATGGCATAATAATGTCTTTGAATTTATTTGGGCTTTTTCAAGTACTTGATAATAATTTGATTGAAATAATAAAAAAAAGTCATTAATTGACAACTCTATTTAGGGCCCTATGATTTTGCGATGTGGAAAACACATGAACTTCAACTCCAGAGCTGATCCGAGAGTCACTTCACCAGCATTTTATCATTTCATAATAAAGCTATCATCATATACACACTGAAGCTCACAGGTGTTCAATACAACCCAACAAATTATGTCAGAAATATATTACCATTGTGTCTTACACTTTTTCATCCATGTTATAAACAGTAAAACTGTTGTGCAGCACTTTCAACAATTTTATGAATTCAGTTCATTTGACATGCTTTTTGATTTATTAAAATTTAATTAAAGCTTTAAAATGTAATTAAAATGGAAAACACACACAAAAAAAGGAATTTGGAATTCAAAAAAAAATTTTTTGGTGCGTTTATAAAAATTAAAACATGGATGTAAAGGTATTTTTATTTTCAAGATAATTTTTACTGTGCTGTGTCACATACGTTATACGCTATACATCAGGCATCCTCAAATAGCGAACCGCAGTCCGTTTCCGGTGAGCATTGCTTCTCTCTCCTGCCAAAGACACTAAAGTGGCACATTAAAGGTTTTTAGAATAGTTTCCCAAAACTGAAAATTCTGTCATAATTTACTATCACTCAACCTGTATGAGTTTCTTTCTTCGGTTGAACATAAAAGAAGATATTTAGAAGAATGTTGATAACCGGACAGTTAACGGTAGCCATTTACTTCCATTTTTCCCCCTACTATGGACGTCAATGGCTACTGTCAACTATATACATACTATGCTATTGTGTAGCTTTAAATTACACCACTATAAAAAGCTCCCCATGTATCATAATTATATACTGTAGTATAGCATAATTACAGTTAAAATTAACTGTGAGCAGAGAGCAAATGCACACACATTCATTACACATTTCCTGACACGCATACACTCACACACACTGGGTTTTTGTGAAGACGTGATTTTTCTACATTTACATTTATTCATTTAGCTGAAGCTTTTATCCAAAGCGACTTACAATTGCTATACATGTGTCTTATCCACTGCGCCATCACACACACACACACACACACACACACACACACACACACACACACACACACACACACACACACACACACACACACACACACACACACACACACACTTCAGTTCCACCTGCACTGAGCACATGGTTTTCTGGGTTGGAGCTGAGCGAGTCCAGTCCATGTACAGACTCAAAAATGCCCATCTTCGCATTACTCACCATCTCACTACTCTAAAATCAATACACAACAGACCCAATCTGTGTGCCTCCCTGCCAGACAGCACATTCCCAGCACCTCTAACCTAGCAGTGATGATATAAAGAGGCTTTTCTGGAAGATTCAGACAAGGGTAGAACGGAGAGAGCTTTTCTTATTATTAAATCAACATGCTCACACGCTGCGCTCAGGTCTTGGGTACGCTCTGGAGTGGTTTGATAAGCCTGATCAGTCCCATGTCTGTGTCCCTTTGACCAGCTTTTCTACTGATTCGGCCTCTTCTGTTCCCTGTCAAAGATTGAGCTACTGTGTGTGTGTGTGCGTGTGCGTGTGTTGAATCTTTCCTTCAGCAAAATATGAGTAGGCGTACTTTTGCAGAGAAGTATTTTTCTGTTGCTCGAATGGACAACAGCTACAGCTGTTCTTAACTAGTATTACTTATTCCTTTTCTGATAATGGCCATACCTGTATTAGCCATAGACTGATATTTCATGTAAACAGTGTATACAGCCAATGAGTTTACATACATTACTGGGTAGCTGACATTAAATTATGACAATTTTGTGGCATGCTATACTCCAACTAGAACTATTTTAGCATTTTTATTATACATTATTACTCATTAGTTGAGAGATGAAATTGGATATTTGTTCTTGTAACAATGCATTTGTTGTACCATGGTTATTTAAATAAACTGAGTAAACAAATGAATAAATGAATTAAATCTAAAATATGTATATCATCTAGAAGATATAAACCTAAAAATATAACATCTAGAAGTCGGGGGGGGAGTCATGGACCTGTTGTTTGTCAACTACCCAATTATAGACTTTTGAAAATGGAGGCTTTTGCTTAAAACCTTTTCCTCTGCCTTCATTAGTTTGGCTCAATTACTTTGGCCTTTAGGTTTGTTATCACCTTGCGGAGAGTGGTTGTCTGGTGATGGCAGGTTATATGTGAGCAGCAGATTGGGCTTGATGTAAATTCACTTTTCAGAGCAGGAAAATGGGAGTTTACTAATGCATAGAAATAGAAAAAAGTTTTTCCAAGTCAAATTGATTTCATTCATATATATATAAATATATATATATGTATGCACCCACTAGCAGCTCCTGACAGTGAATGTATCTTGGGTGGATTCTTGGGCCAGTTTATGCTAAACATTTTGTAAGCTTTATTTTCTTATCGCTGAACACATGCAGAACACTTTTGGGAGAGGTTGCGTTATTCTGCCTGACAGCCTGTTATTCGGGCCTGCTCTCAAGTTGATTGACAGGCTTTAAGTACACATGACTCACTCATAGAATGCTACTTAAAATTACCTTAATGTAGCATTTATTGCCACAACAGAACTACATTCACATGGGCACATTTAAACTAAAGGGTTTATACTTTCATTCATTTGATACGCTACTCCACTTAAGAAGCACAGACATGCCAACTAGTTATTGACCTGATGCAGACTAATATACACAGCTGAAGCAAATTGATATCGTCTTGGACTGGAGCGAGGTTTGGGTAAGGTAATGTGAAAACAAGCAAGGCAGCCTGAAATCTGTCCCTATGGACCTTATTTAGAGCAGCGCCATGACAGGATAGACTTTTATGTTTTCAATGGCATCCGCTGAAAAAGCATGTATAAGACTCATTGATCACTTATCATTTTCCACAGCTGTTCCATGTTGTCTAAAGTTTTTTTGTCTACTGACATTTCTTGGAAAGAAATTTTAGCACTTTTTTTTGTCTGCAGGTCAATCCAAAAACATTAACAGCACAACTCTCTTGTGTATCCCTCATAGCCTCGCTTTCATTCCTGTTAAAGTTGCCATGAAATCAAAATTGAGACTCTTTAATTTGTTAGTGCACATTACTAGTTTTATGTTGAACAATTAACCAATGCAAGTTAATACACAGGAAAAAAAATTGTCATCTTTTATAGTAATCTTTAATCAAAATCTAAAAAAAGTCACTCGCACTTTGGAATGGCGTTCCTTTTCTGGTTACGTCAGTTTGACGGCTTGGGTTGAAAACGCTTAATCACTCTCAAACGTCAGTCTGCTATGAGCGAGGGATGGAGAGGAGGTGCGCTAAAATAAAGCCCCGCCCTCTATACGCTGATTTCACGCAGCCGTTATTTTGAAATCGAAAGCGAGGCTCCAGTGGGAAGAAAACCTTTTCGCCTTTGTAAGTGTCGCCTTTAATCACAGGAGAGTCGCGAATGCGACGGCGTATTGTTGTGTTTAATGTAGAAATGCGTTATTCTAAAACTGTACATACATTTTTCATACTTTAGACTATATACAGTGAAATTAATTTATAAAAACTTTTTTTTATATATATATAATTCAGAAAGTAAAAAAAGAAGCAGGAACAAACTATATACATCCATATCCTATATTGGATATTAGCATCCAATTGTGTAAATCGCGGCAGCAGCTTCAGGTTGGTAGTCCAAGGGATTGTTGTTTATCTTTACTTCCGGGGTTCAAAACCACTTAAAAAAAAAAGCAATCGCCAACCATTACCACTGGTCAGAGGTTTCCATAAATATCTAGTTTACATGTGAGGTTGTCTAAATGTTGTAACTAAGTTAAACAGTTCAATGCACACATTGTTATTTGTTTGTGGTGTTTTGGTTGCAACTTAAGTAAAAAACATAAAACATAAACATAAAAAAATGGCATTGATATATTTTAAGATGTCTCAAGATTCACACCAGTAATGATTTTTTCTAAGGCACATTCATAAAATCTACTTAAAATGCCCTAATTGAACTAAGGCAATTAATTAATTGAATTAATCTCACAATTCTGAAGTCTATATCTTACTAT
The DNA here is from genome assembly GCA_030578275.1 of Meda fulgida. Lineage (NCBI taxonomy): Eukaryota > Metazoa > Chordata > Actinopteri > Cypriniformes > Leuciscidae > Meda > Meda fulgida. The sequence continues at coordinate 14,427,559 of CM060639.1, read as the reverse complement.
TCTGCCTTTTTTTCCTCGCAGTTCCAAATTTCTCTCATAATTCTAAGAAAAAAAGGTCAGAATTGCGAGTTATAAAGACAGAATTGTGAGATATAAAACTTTCGCAAGATTGACGAACATGTTTTATTGACGCAATATAGATTTCTTGTTTCTCACAATTGCAAGTTTACATCTCACAATTCTAACCACAATTGTAAGACACAAACTTGCAATTAGGCTACTAGTTACAAAGTATGAATTGCGGATATAAACTCACAATTCGGAGAAAAAAAACGTCAGACTTATGAGTCGCAATTACCAATTACCGCAATTATGTTTTATTCCATGGCGAAAACAAGCTTTCAAAGTCTGTCAATCTGACAGAACAATAAAACTATATTTGAATGTGAAGGATTACAAAATGGTCAAAGTATTAAAATAATTACATTTACACAATGAATACAACAGGTTAAAGCAAGAACAGCGTTGTCCCATCAGGTTAGATCAGTGTATTGCAGCCTCGTGTGTGTGTGTGTGTGTGTGTGTGTGTGTGTGCGTGTGTGTGTGTGTGTGCGTGTGTGTTTGTGTGTGTGTGACAGCTGTGGTCTAACCCGGAGCCCTGGCGCTGCTGGAGCTGTCTTGCACACAACAAATATGCGTGTTTACCATCACGGACGATAATTTCTCCTTTTTTTTTTTTTGTCCTACTAAGCTGAAACAGGGCCAGAACTTTGAGTAACAGATCTGCAGTATAATTGCTTTTTTCTAAAGGCTGGCTTGTTTCAAGTGAGTTACGAAAGGCATGTTTGGCTTCAGTCATTTCATAGGAACTAAGGAAGAAGAATCGAGAGGTTGTCACTCTGTTTTCTTCGGTGTCGTTGTTAGTCCGAGCCCCTGCGGTGGGATCTGATGGTGTTGGCCAATTGGCTGTTTGCAGTCAAAATCTGGGAGTCAAACACAGCAGCACTTCTGTTGATGTTATTAACTAGAATAAATGCAACTCCATGCCAGTGTTAGAAAATAAATCACTACACATTTTATGTGCATGTTACTCCTTTAATGACATAAATATATGATGAGATTGTCTCATTTCCTTATCATTTTTAGTGTTTGATGTTTAAAAAGTTTAACATTTTAATTTTAGTTTTGCTTTTAGTCATTTTGTTATGTGCTGTTTGATTCATTTTGATTTTTTTAAGAATTTCTATTTAGCTTTATTTTTATTTAATTTTCCTAATTTTATTCTTCAACGATCAACTTAATTTCAGGTAGTTGCCAAGATAAAATTTGTAAGATTTCTGTTTAATAACTAGTTTAACTAAGACTTAAAAGTAAAATTGTATTTTGAATGAAGCTGAAATAAATTAAATGATTTTAATAGTTAATTTTAACAAAAAACATTTTAATACTTTAACGATAACAAAACTGTCACTTAGAATAAACAGTTTTACTAATATAAATGTTAGCTATAATAGCTAGTGAACATGTATTGCTGTTGAAAATCTCTACTGGGATTTTTTTCATAAAAAAAGAAAGAAAAATGTTTAATTTTTTTAATATTACATTTTTTTTTATTTGAAATAAATATAATTTTTTTATTTCAAATACAAAAAAAACATTTTTAATAGTTTATATTTAGTTAATGATAACAATAGTGTCACTTTGAATAAGCGTTTTTATAATATAAATGTTAGCGAAGGAAAATATGTTGCGATTTACTAAAAATCTGTTGGGACTTTTTTTTCATTTAAAAAATCCTATCATTTTGAAAAAGAAACTAAATAAAATGGACAAATATTCACATAAAGACAAATACAATACTAAGACATTTGTTTAATTATTGTTTTGTTACACAATACTAATTATTAAATATAGGCTATACATATATAATCTATAAAAAATATATTTTTTTGTCATGAAGTTCACAGAAAAAATAAGTAGTCTTGTAAATAGCATTTTTGCATGTCATATTGCTGTATTTTCGTCTGTTGAAATGAATAATGGATTCATACTGCAGACTACAGTCACGTAGTCTGTTTTTTTCATTATGGTTTGACTCAGTATTTGATTAAGATATAGTTTCCTGGTTGTTCAGGTACACTGTATTGCATTTGTTATAAGAAAGTGATACAGCTTGTAGACTCTAGACATTGCAAATATTGAGGTTTGGTGTGTGTGTGTGTGTGTTATCATCCAAGTGTTTATCTGGCCGTTGCTTCATTTCCTCCATCCTGTAGAGCTCACTGGCAGCTCAGATCATCTGTGGCGCAGAACCCTGACTGCAATTTCCTAAGGTGATGGAAACACGCATGTGGATGGTGTGTGTTGGCAGGTCGCAGGGGCCGCAGAGGCATAACATGTTTACCAAGCATGCAGGACAAGCGGCGCTCCAACTGCCCTTGGGTTCATATGGCTCCCGCAAATCCGCTTACATCAAAAGTGACATCTGGATGAGAGGACACCCTCTGTGCCGTGAATCACGTACCAGAGCGAGAGTGTTCAGTTCTGCTAAAGGATCCCTCAATGCAGACTTCTCGTACACACCTTCTGTAATGTTCCTCAATGCAGACTTCTCGTACACACCTGCTGTAGTGTTCCTCAATGCAGACTTCTCGTACACACCTGCTGTAGTGTTCAGGAAAACACATTCAGATGAGGAGGGTTGGAACTAAAGTGCACCTAGTTCACACAGTTGAAGATGCAGACACTTCAGGCTTTAAGCATGAGGAATTATGCAACAAATATGGACAACAGGACATGATGTCATGCTTTAGAGCCAGGGTTATTATAGTTGACTAAAACTAAAAAAAAAATGCTGCTTAAAATAAATCGAATGTTAAGTGAACTTTTAACTTTTTTTTTTATTGCACTTAGTTGCCAAGGCAATTTTCTTCTTTTCATTTAGTGTAGCTTGATGTACTAAAATGACTAAAACTGAAGTGAAAATGAATACAGCTATACAGGCTTATTATTATTTTTAAAAAGCTAATAAAAATATCAAAAACATACAATGAGTAATGAACATTTAACTAAATTTAAAATGAATCCAGAAAATAAAAACTAAATAGCATCTCAATGATACTAAAATAACACTGTCTAGGGCTTCTGTTTTGGTAATAAATTAGTAATATTAATTAATAATAATAATAATAATACTGGTTTTGGGTCAGTAAGATTTTTTTTAATGTTCCTTTAAATCTCTTATGCTCACCAAGGCTACATTTATTTGATCAAATGTACATTAATATTGTGAAATATTATTACCATTTTATTACAATTTAACTAACGGTTTTCTGTTTTAATATAGTTTAAAATGTAATTTATTCCTGTGATCCAAAGCTGAATTTTCAGCATCATTACTCCAGTCTTCAGTGTCACATGATCCTTCAGAAATCATTCTAATATGCTGATTTGCTGCTCAAGAAACATTTCTTATTATTATCTATTTATATTATATGTTGAGAACAGTTGTGCTGCTTAATATTTTTGTAGAATTATTTTTCTTCAGGATTTTGTGATGAATAGAAGTTCAAAAGAACAGCATTTATTTGTTATAGATTTTTGTTATAGATTGTTGTAACATTATAAATGCCTTTTTTTATTAATTTAATGCTTCCTTGCTGAATAAAATAATAACTTAAAAAAAACCTTACTTTTTAACGGTAGTATAAATAAATACCTCATCTATTTTACTTTCATCTTTAAAGATTATATTATTCATAATTAGTCAAAACTATACTGTCTATTGATCCAGATCTTAGGCATAGAATCTCAAGTCATGTTAGTGATGTTTTACTTTGCTAAGCAAAGCGGACAAGTAAGATCAAGGATAATAAAATTAAGCATAATATAAATAAAATCAATGCGTTTCACTTGGATATCTGCATATCATCACTTAAATTAACACAGTATCTGCTGAAAATCACCATATTAACAAAGTACACTTCGTTGTCAGTCCGTATCAGAGTACACAAAGAAATGTTCTAACAACAGTATAAAAAGTAAACTGTCTTCAGTTTACTGTATGTTTAAATGTATGTTCAAATAAAACCTATGCCACGCTTTCATAGGTCTTTTTGCTCTGAATTACAGAGCTTTAATCATAAATAAGATAGTTTTTGAAGATGTAGGGTTTGGTCAAATATTACATCTGCACCAAATTGCATATTTTTGGCTCAGTTTGAGCCTGAGGGGTTTGTCCTCCTTGATTTTGACCTCCATATCATATCTAGATGAACCATAAAAAACACAATATATCAGCTTTACAGAGTTAAGCAGAGAAAATGATTGGAGAAATCTGGCATTTCAGCATAGGCCTATGAATTTTCATTGTGTGCCAACTGTGGATTCTCCCTCAGTCCTCACCAAATAAGATTACATTGTCGTGTCCTGAGTCTGACTGTTGGTCCTTTTTGCTAAATGTTGTGGGGTGATCTAGATGGAAAGCATTTATGGATCCAGTGGAAATAGTAGGCATGCTATTCTCAACACTTTGATTTGGGACGCACTGATTATTATTTAGGACGGATAGTGTGCGAATTTGGACACAACACTGCAGCAGCATTCAGCACTCCTGTTTAGCTCAAAAGTGCATTTGATTTCTATAAACCTGAAGAAATATTTTTTTCCAAAACACCCTCCCACCTGTAAGATTAAGTTACGAAGTGACAGTCTTCCATGCAATACCTGTACGCGGTTTCTAAATAAGGGTTGTGTCGTGCGCTCGGTGTGAGACTGTATTTGTTTGAGTCAGTGCTCTATATATGTATGTGCTCGCTGTTGTTAAGAAACAAGTTTTGTGTGATTCTCCTACTTGGAGAGCAGGTATCCTCGTCTCACCCTGGGTATTCTACTCCTCCGCATCCATAATTGATCACACAATCACCTCTAGAAAATCGAGTTAAGCCATCTACCTCTCCCGCGAGCGTGCCAAACACTGATACGTGGAAAGTTGCCAAAATCTCTTTCCCCTTCTAGTTTGAGGAACGGTGTTATTAATGCACAAAGACGATCAATGCTGCGTTCAAAAAGCGCAAGTTAATCAATGCGCAGGAATGTGTTTTGCTGTACAGTTCTTATTACCTTCACTCGAATGCCTTTTCGAATATGTGCCGTGTCAATAACATGCGTAATGATCTCTCTGGCTCTTTCAAGGTACGAGTTTGACTATGACACTCATTCCACGGGCTCAGACGTTTCAAAGCTTCCTTTCCGAGCAGACTGAGCAGGAGCAGAACCAGAACCAGGATCAAGCAACAGCGGCCTCTAGTGGCCAGGATAGGAACTGCAGCGCCGTTGACATGCACTGACGAAAGAGCCACGACTCCCGGACATTCCAAAGCTTTAGGAAGCTCATAGACACATGAACAGTATGATCTCTCTCTCTCTCTCTCTCTCTCTCTCTCTCTCTCTCTCTCTCTCTCTCTCTCTCTCTCTCTCTCTCTCTCTCTCTCTCTCTCTCTCTCTCTCTCTCTCTCTCTCTCTCTCTCTCTCTCTCTCTCTCTCTCTCTCTCTCTCTCTCTCTCTCTCTCTCTCTCTATGTATGTATGTATGTATGTATGTATGACTTAATAATTATTTGTAGAACAGGGTGTATACTAAGAACTCTAGGAGCCTCTTTTTGTACCTTGAAGAAGAAAAAAAAAACAAATGCCAAAAAGTTGTACCATAAACTTTATTTTCCTTGTGTAGTTTATTTTTCAGATATACTGTAAATATTAAAGCGCTGTAGCGCTTACATCCCTAGTTTCTTGCATTTTTGTCTGTCTTTGTAGTGGGACACCCACTTAGCTTCAAACAAGGAACATGTTTGTTAGCACCCTGCACTTTTAAATTAGAGATTGTTTTGCACTTTTGTTGTCTGTAGATATGTGCTGTGTGGTGTTTTGGGGAAAACTGGAAAAAAAGGGATTTTACTTTTAAAGGGATAGTTCACCCAAAAATGGATTTTCTGTCACTGTTTATTCACTTTCCAAACTTATCTTCTTTTGTGTTCCACAGAAGAAACAAAAACATACATTTCAGAGACCGTGCTGGTTGCTCATATTTAACACGTGTGAACGGCAAAAAACAACAACAACATGAAATCCGATATTTACAAATCCGTTTTGAGCTACATTCAAATGTGGTTTGAAATCCTATTTAAGTCTCATTGCTGGAAATCGGTTTCAGTCTGACCACTCTGATTGTAGCTTTTTTTTTTCATCATACTATATATTAAAAATGTATAATCATATTCTATATAATATTGCAATAGAACACTGCAAAACCCTCCATGCTGTTTTTGCCGTATGCGACCAACGCAACATAACGCATTAACCAATGCAGATATTCCGGAAAATGAAAGTGCGCCATGGGACAGTATCTGAACAGTTTCGATACACATTGTGGACAGTCAATTCAGTTTAGATCAGATTCTAATCACGTCTAAGCCATGAACAAATCATTGTTTTGAATCAGATCTTTTCAATGAATCAGTTCAGCCATAGTCACACTAGACTTTGAGCAAATCTCTACGGACATTGCAATATGATGTCACACTCTACGGCGTCTTTTTAAGTAAATAATTCAACATCCAATACATCAAATATGCAATCTTACTCGATGTACAACAGTGCAGTCCTGTAGATTCAAAGTTTGTGATCTTTTAATTCAGCTAAGAGCGTATCAATCTCCTATTGGTCAATATGAATTTGCATGTCAGAGTTCACTTAGGCCTTGTTGACACTAATACATTTTCGTTTGAACACGCATCTTTTTCTCTCTGGTTTGGCCTTCCGTCCACACTGAGATGGTATTTTTGTCCTGCAAAAACAGCTTTTTGAAAACGCTTTCCCAAGTGGGAAATTTCCTTTTGCCATTTTCGCATTGTAATGTGAACTGTGAAAACGGAGGCATTTGAAAACGCTGACGCATGTTTAGTCGTGACTCATTAAACCGATAGATATGTATACTGCTATTGTGCCTGTAATGTGCTATTCACTTACACACTGTTGCTAAAACATGTTACGTTGTACACTCTTCATATCACAGTCGTGCAAAGATGCCATGAGAGCAGTTGCGTCTTAGACCAAACATATAATGGTGAGTGAGTGCGACCTGGACGCATCAGTGAATGGTGAGATATTTTGCTAAATAAAAGGATCCTGCCTGAGGAATAGCATGAGAACTTTATTATATTATATGTAAATGTATATGTCCGAATTTGTGTGCTCAAGCACTTTGACGTTTTGTAGTATAAATAGCGCAAGTAGTGTGTTCACACGGAAAATTCCAAATAGAAAAAGTTCTTTAAATGGGTATCGGGCTACTCGGATGGTGCACTTAATCAACCGAAAAAACGGAGTGTGGAATGTTGGCCACTTCATGCCCTCAACTTGTCACAGACTCCCATGTTGAATGGCAAAATAACATTATAAAATTTGTACACTGCATGGTTGAGTACATTAGTGTAGGCCTATGGTGCGATTTGGGACGCAACTTTTGTCTGTTTCGTCTGTATCATCTCAGTTTCTATGAGGTTTTACGTAGGCCTATGCATAGTAAGGTGAATTTAGCGTTTTCAATGTGGATGAGAAACTTTTGGATAATGCTAGAGTGGACGGAAAGCTTTTTTTGAACGAAAAACAGTTTTCAAACGCATCCCGATAAATGTAGACTTAGCCTAAACTTGAACTTTGGAACTCAACGAAATGTGAAACTAGCGTTTCCAGACTCCAGCATTCGCATGCTTATGAATAGAAATCAATTTAATGAAAAATGTTGTGTGACCGTCCCTTTAGTTGAAAAACGCAGTCTGAATGATTCATTTATTAATCTGAGTGATCTGGAGTCAATTATCTGGTCACAGCGATTAAGATGATGACAGTTATACAGGTTTGGAATGACACAAGGGTGAAAATGATCATTTGCATTTTTGGATGAACTATTCTGTTCAATGTCCCCCCACCCCCAAAACAACCTTGTTTTCTATGAAATTAATTTGTGAAAAGTGTCTACACACTGGATGGGAGTTTCAGTTCATCTGAAGCCTCTCACACTGCAGAAGAAGTGCCTTCAGACTCTGCTAGACTGAGACTCTGGCTGGAACGCTGATTCAGTTAACATCCCTCCAACCATCCAACATGTGTATAACCCAATTACGTTTATCTGTTGACACTGCATTTGTATATGTACTTGTATATATAGGATGATAGAAGTGTGCACAGAAACAATAATGCATTCAGTGAGACAATCAATTTACTTTACAACTTGACCATAAAATATCTTTAAAAGACTGTTGATCTTTTGTCTCATTGTGGTAGAAAACCCAGATTTGACCAGAATAATAACATATGTCATGATGTGGAGATAAATGTTTTAGAAGCACATTATGAATTGTATTTATTTCCCCCTTTTTCCACACATAATTATTTGCTGATACTCCGAATTCATTCTAGGCAGCGTTTAGTAGCACTTGAATGTGAATCAAATCTGTTTTCTTACAGTAAGCATTGTACATAGTTTAAAAATGTCTTTAAAAGGGAATGTCCTTTTCTAAGGAAGTTTCTAAGGGATATTTGGTCAAACACTGTTGTTTAATACCATGATATTCCATTGCTTGGGAATTTCCCTTTGGGATTTTCCAGAAATCATTTCTTGTAAGATGTCTTTCTGGTTGTGTTATAGCATTTTCACCAGTTTTTGTTTGTGTGTGTATGCTTATTTGTAATTGTATGTTGTTTTTAATCAATTTTTTATTTTAAGGCATTAAGTAGATTTTGTCCCGTGTGGATGTGTCAATGTTTACTGAGTAAAATAAAATGGACTTTACAGAAACCCCTGAATACAGTATATGTGTCTGATAAAGAAATAATTCACATAAATGTGTATGTGTGTGAATGTGTGTACGGTATATACAGTATATTGCTTAAAAAAAATACAGTGAGAACAATAATATTGTGAAATTATATTCCTGTGATGGCAACGCTGTTTTCAGCATCATTACTCCAGTTTTCAGTGTCACATTATCCTTCAGAATTCATCTAATATTCAGCTTTTTGTGCTCAAGAAACATTTCTTATCAATATTGAAAAGTGCTTTTTTTGATTAAGAGAAAGTTCTAAAGAACAGCATTTATTTGAAATGGCAATATTTACTGTCTCCTTGCTGAATAAAAGAATGAATTTTCAAATAAATCTTACGAACCTCAAACTTTAGAAATGTAGATGTGATCTTTACCTTCATACTTGATATTTAAATGAGTATATAAAAAATAAGAAAAGCAGCAAAAGTCTACATTAAATGTTAATATCTTTATATAAGTCTTAAAGAACACCATCATTCAGGCATAATACAGTCTCATGAAGCCAAATCCCATGTCTTTTCAGAGTACCAAGCCTAATTTTTGATTCGTAATCAAATACAGATTGATTTGTGAGATCAAGGATCGAATAGAAGCATCAAAATGTGATTCATTTTATTCCTGTACATGTTAAGTGCCCTGTGCTCAAACACCAAATCTGAACTCTTGAATGATCCGAATCATTTAAAGTCATTATTCCTCACAATGCAAATCATATTCCGCCTGTAAGCTGAGCATTGTCAGTTCGACCTACGATTAATGAAGGCTTCATATCCTCGTTGTCATTCGTGAGGCTGGTACGTCCATTTCTGCAGAGAGAAAGCATTCAGGCTCAAACTGAGACACGAGACAAGGATGTGATTCGAAGAAGATTCATCCACTCTCTGAGATCCAATCATTTGATAATTAGAGTCGCTCAAGCTAAAGCGTTGCTTCGGTGTCTGTTCAGAGTGACCGTGCTTGGCTTATATCTGGCTTTGATACAGTCCAGAAAGCTTCTTAAGCAGATTACCTGTCAAACAGACTTCACAGAGGAGCAGAGAGGACATTTTTCCACAATGTGCACATGAGCAGCAAACATCCAGCACCATTATGTAATGAAATGCCATGAAATGTGGGTTCTGGGCCAGGCTTGAATGGTTAATGCACTGATAAAGATGATGATGATGGTGATGGTAGTGGTTCATCAAATGACAAATTATACGCACGGCTCCATTAATCTTCTGCATTATTAGGAATTTCCCCTCTGATCCATCCATTAGTATTCAGGTGCGAAAGCATTTCTTGGCAGTGATGTTTGGTTTGTGTTTTATGATTTCTGCTCTTCTGCCAAAGCTAGTTCTTCCACGCAGACGCCAATTTATCAGTTTGAACTCTGTGGTATCTCATCTCTTTTCTTTTTGTTTTTGATGAGCCCTCACTATCTGAAAGTTAGCATATATTTCTTTATCTCTCGCCCCACTTTTGGTCCCCTTTTTCATCCTGTCATAGACACAGCCATGATCATATGGGTTACGCTGCCACAGAAAGAAAACATTCAGTTTGAGTTATGAATAAAAGAAGCATTAGTACTACTGCAAAACATCTGTGTTAAGGGTTTTTCATTAGTTAAGGAGAATGCGGCAGCAAAGCAAAGATATGTTTAGTGCAGGATGCTGCAAGGACAGACACTTTTCAATACAATATAATAAACTATTTAATAGAAAATATAAAGTGCAGATTTTCTCAAAACTGTTTTGTCAATTGAAAATGGATTCAGGAGAGATTGGATACTGATATGAGTATAAGAATGGATATCTTTGCTTTGCCCTGTGTTTTTACAGTGGACTCATTGAGGCATGATGTGTTGATCCCAACAATGACAAATGTCCCATGAACAGCCGTATGTTTATATACTGTATAATATACTGTAGCAGGGTGAATTTCATCAAATGTGTTGTGTAAACAACTTAAAGTGTTGTTATTGTTCACTAAAAGTAAGACTATTAAAAAATATATTTTTTGTTCATTTCAATATATGAACAAAATATTTGTAATAGTTTTAGTTTACACACACACACACACACACACACACACACACACACACACACACACACACACACACACACACACACACACACACACACACACACATATATGTATATGTATAAACAAACGATTTTAACTATTTTACAATTTTGGAGGAGTAATGTGATTCATTGTGATGAAAATAAGTTATAAAATCATAATTTCTGAAGTGAAATATGTTCGCGAAACTGATTGACATATTTACCTGTCTTTTGGCAGGGTGCAGTTTGATTCTGTAGTCCTCTCTCTTTCTTTTCATCCTGTGAAAACCAGTTTAGAAATTGAGTGACTGTTTACCCTAGATGACAGACATTAAAGCCCACTTAATAATTGTATTAAGGAGCAGCAAAGCAAACACTGCTGTATGGAGATAAGCTCGCTTCACTGCAAAATAACAAACTGCACACTCAGTATAAAACTTCGTGAGGCTGGCAGCAAGTGTGCTGGACATGTTGTGAAGGCGAGGACGGGACGGGATTTCACAGCCAATTATCTGAGAGACCTCTTCCCAAACCAGACGCTTATATCTTCATCCCTAATGAAAGCTATGGGAAATGCATTGTTCTTCAACCTTCAGTCTTAATTCAGTCACAGCATGCACAGAACACACGTCTGCGCTATTATACCATCAATGAATCTGTTCATACTTCATATTTAGTTATGTTACCTCTAATTACTTACGTATAAAAAATAAGAAATTATGCTTTTGGCTGTGTTTATCACTTGCTAAAGCAAATCCTCACGAGGTGGATTGAACCTGAAGTGAAAAAACATCTTTGATTAATAAAGTAAGATGACATACCGGTTCAGCCACGTCACTAATAAAATCATCAGAAGAACGACACCAACCAGCCCTCCTCCAATATACACATACAGCATGTGATGAAGACCCTTAAAATCTGAAATGAGAGACCAATTTAAAGGGTCACTGAACACATGTTTTTGAGATGTTAACTGTACAGGTTGCACATCAATGAAAACAACAATAGCACTCATTATGGGAAAAGTGTTTTTTTGGAGCTATTTCGTTCTGGTTTGAAAATCAAAGTTGAACCAACGTCACGAAAAAGTGAGATATGAATATGCGTTAATTCGAAGTGGTGATTGGCTGCTTCGGCTGGAGAGTACAAGTCTACATCATCAGTTTCAGATTATTTCTCTGGATTAAAAAGTTAATTCTCATGAATAAATGCAATCACTGCGCTGTATTATGCTTGAGAACGCATTACATCAATTCAAAAGTCACATACTGTTTTAGCGCTGTTCGTTCACACTTTCTGTTCAAGTTCGGACACACGTGTAGTGTTTGAGCACCAATACGACTGTAACAATATTTAATATGTAAGAACACGCAGAGCGCGCAAGACAGATGTTTCGGCGCTGACACTTGCAACGTGGATCACAGTTCATATCCGGACTGTTTCAAGCTTTTATGGACATATTTCATATACTCCAGTGCTCCAAACATGAACCAGCACCGTGTATGCGCACATATTTCATCATGTCATCTTCAAATGAATTAGGCCAATATATGTGATGGATTATTCTCATACACTGAAAGACGAAAATTTCAAATAAGAATGGACTCACAAAAAAAACTTAAACTGATGTGTGTTTGTTCGGAGATTGTAGTGCTCGTAAACCTTAATGTTCTTCCTCGTTTTTGATAGGTTATAGGTTAGGCTATATCGTTTTGTTGATGATATATATTTAAAATACATCAAGGTGTTGTTTTTTTTTCTTTCTCTGCTCATATTTTAATAATTTGTCTGTATAATGAGTGTGTTGTAGGTCTGTATTTTATTGGTTTATTGTTTTTTTCCCCTTCTTTCCACCCATAGCCTACTACCACAGGATTACAGTAGTAAACCTTGCTCATACAGGTTATATATGACAAATTAAAATTGTTGGTTAACGCAGCGCTGTTTTACTTGGTGAAAACAATCATACTAAAGCTACATTTGAGTGTTTTGAAAGTTATAACTGCGTTCGCCTGGTAACTGGTTTGAGACAGTTGCACATTGCAGTGCTAGGTCAATATTAGAATATCATGTTAATAAAAGCTGGACGCTAGAGTTGCTAAATGTCATGCAATTACTTTTAAAATGTATTGTATGGTGGAGAAAATGCTGTATTACTGTTACTACAAATAAAGATCTTTATGATTATGTTATGTTAGTCACTTGTCAAAATAGTGTTATCTCTGAGGCAGCGTGATACAAACATGTTACTCGCGGTAAACCGTGTTGAGCTATATAACAATGATTAGTGTTCTGTTGATAAAGGTATCCAAACAGTTGCTCGCATGTCTAATAAAACAAATAATATAAATAATATGGAAGTAAAACCGGAAATTGAGGGTAGCGGGGATATGACATCATTGACAGGCGACGTTACACTGGTTAAAATGGCTGATTTCTCTGGATTTAAACATTGTTGGAAACATTTGGGATCAGGTAAGTACAAAATTCATCAAAATATATAACATTGTTCAAGTGTTTTTTGGATATTTTAATCCAAAAATCGTACATATTGTACAAATCTGCATCTCAACTCAAGCTACTGCTACTGTCATCTCATGTCAACTCAATGTTTCGCCAATCATTATTACATATTCTCGACTTTAGCGACCCGGATCTATATCTAACACAGATGGCTCTCTAACTGCTGTAATAGCACAAAACTCTCCTGATATGTTAATAACAAAGGAATAAAATAAAGCATATTTCGTTACCTTTTGGGAACTTGGAAGAGTTCAATTTGAGCAGATGCTTTTTACCATCATCACTGTCCTCATCAGAGCTTATTTCAGAGCAGCATATGGCTCATATTCACAATCTCAGTCATATTATCAAAACTATCATTTCCAACACCGCTGACAGCTTCTTCACCAGATCCACCATCAAGTCACAATAACACTTATATTTGATTGCGTTCAGTATTGCTCTGCAGTAAATCACTCAGCCATTTCAAGTTTTGCTGATGATTCTTGTTATTTTGTTAAATGTCTGTGGCAATTATTTTTATAATCAATAGATTTAGGAAATTCTACGAATTTAGATGTCTAACTTTAAAAAATGAATGAGGGGGAGGGTAATGAATGACATCCCAGGTTGTTAAAATACCTGAGGTATGCATTTAATGGTTTAAACAATTTGTCCGTAAAAATCCATACATTTTAGTATGGCAGTGGTTCTCAAAAAGAGGGCCGGGGCCCACTAGGGGGCCTCAAGATAAGTTAAATGTTACAAATAACAAAACAAGCATTAAAATAAGCTACAACTAAGTTAAATATTAAGATAATTCTTATTTCAATTCAACAGCAAACATTTTAATTATAATTATTTTGTTTTATTATTATTTTAATGGACAATGGGAGGCTTTCAGTCAAAATGATTGAGTTTATGGATCTGTTTATTTTTTCATTTATTTTTTAATAATTATCATTTTTTAACAGAAACATTTGCATGATAGGGTTTTTACTTACAAACACTACCATTCAAAAGTTTGGACACATGAATGACCTTTGACTGGTACTGGTCATTCTCTGAAAAGGAAGCAGAGTGGACAAAAAGGTGTGGAAAGGAAAGAAATATTTTAAAGCAGTCCCATCCTCGTCCTACCTTGAGCAGGAAGAGTGGTCAGCAGGACTGTGGTGGACTGCACACCGGCGTCTGTGCTGAAGTTGCAGCGGTAGAATCCTCCGTCTTCTTTAATGATGTTGGTGAGGTGTAGACTGACCTCCATAGCATCACTGCAGTTCACTTGTCCTCTACTGTCGAACTCATTCAGCTCCACTCCTTCGCTCAGCATCTGACACGTTGCTATAATATTGCTACTGCCCTCCTCAGTGTTCAGTTTCTCTATGCTTACTTGTGAAACCTCACCATTGTGGACAAGCTCGCATTTAATGGTCAGGTTGTCGTTCTCTGCCGCCACCAACTTAGTGTCTGGTTGAATAGAGATGGTGGTGGTGATTGCTAGGGGAAAAAAAAGGAGAAATGTTATTCGGGATCAATAGATCTTATGTAGCCCCGCACCTTTTCGGCACTGCGCTCGTTGTGTTCTGTCTTCCGGTTTGTATTTCCACAGCATGAAGTTAAGATTTTACATATTGATGACATCCTCTTCAAACTTTACAATGCTTATAACCTTCATTAACTCTACAATAAGTAAATCCTCTAAACCAGCTACAGTACATACTCTTCGACAGCAATGCCATAGAAATATACAGATCTATCACAAAAACAGAAGATCAAAAACTAATTTTCTAAAGATGGCTGTGCGCTTGTTTCTCTGGCGCATGAGGTCAATAACACTTGAATAAGCGATTCACACTATAAAATTCAGTATCACAATTCAGGGTTATACCTATTGAATTTAGTGCTCGACCAATATGGATTTTTTTTTTTTTTTTTGATGGCTGATGCCGATATCTTAGAGAGCAGGGTGGCCGATATAAAGCCGATTGGCTATATCACGCCATTTCATTTAAAGACAGTAAATAATACATGGATATAACAATTGCTGCTAGAAAAATGTATTTACATAAATTTGACATATTTTACTAAGTTAGAAATTGGAAAATATACCCATACGCAAAAAAGTGATAAATCTGTAAAATAAAGATTTATGTTTTACAGAATGTCTTAATCCTGTAAACCTATTTGGATTCACCAAAGATTGGGGTTCGTGGAATTAAATGTTACACATTTTAAGACTTGTTTAGATGATATACATGTTTATGTACATGTATGTGAGAAAGCGTTGTAGCATTTGTTTTTTTATTACTGTTAATAGAATAATAATATACCATTCGATTTCTTTAAAATTACCATGAAATCAAAATTAACAATTTCAGGGTTTTTTTTTATTGAATATTGCAGTATGTAGTATAAATGATTTATCTGTTAACATAATTTTTTTAATTCATGTGCCCTCGTAATCTTTAATCAAAACGACGTCCCCTCTCTCAAGCAAGGACATCTCTTCTCTGATGAGGTTTACTGGCACGAGGGCGGGGCAACCTGTCAATCACATGACATCACAAACCAAGCAATCCAACAAATTCCTGATGGACAAAATCAAATCCCACCCTACATTTTTCTTGTTCGAGTAGCCGTTTCACTTGGAAATACATTACAATAGTAAAGAAAAGACTATCACAACTACTCTCTAGATAGAACTGTTAAACAAAATTAATGAATGCAGATAATTAACAGAATAATTTGTCGTTCCATAATTAAAAAAAATGAAAAATATCGGCCTTGGTGGCGGTATTGGTTGACCAATAATTAGCTCACGTGTCTTCATCTGTAATGCTGAACATGGCAAAAGTGAAATGGTTTCAATCACCTGTTTTTTTGACAAATGTGTCTTTTGTCCATGAACCCTGAGGATATGTCTGCAGAGAGCAATGATACTGGCCGATGTCATCCTCGGTGACGTTACTTATGGAAATGCTGCCATCCATCTGGGTGGTTTTCAGAAACTCCACTCTACCTTCATAAGATGATTCGAAGTTGGTGCCATACTGAGGATGATAAATAGCTACAGGTTTTGAAAGAGACTTTTTAGTCCAAGAAACCATAGTGAGCTGGCCAGTCCACGGACACAGGCAGTCCAATATCATTCCCTCCTGCAGTTTGACGGTTGATTCCAGGGCTTTCATCTGAACAGAGCCTTGAGGACCATTGCGGAAGTGTGGGAAGTCAGACACAGATTTTAAAAAAAAAAGACACAAAAGAGGGAATATTAAGTAGGAATATTGTATTACTTACACCAACCAATAAAGCTAGCAGGGGGCAAAGGGGGTTTAGCAGACATAGGCTGCTGTAAAAGGTTGTCATATAAAAATGATATCTATGATGTCTGAGGATCACAACCTGGGTGGACAACCCGGTCAACAAGCTGCTGGAAACTTGTAATTAGGGTCAAAACAATGCTACCTCAAATTCTGCTTTAACTCCCCGGAATCACCTAATGAATGAATAGGGTAAACATTTTATCTAGCAGATATCACCATAAAACTTTCCCAGTTGATTAACTAGATTAAGACTAGAAAAAAATGTATTACAAGTTTTCTGTAATTTAATGTTTAAATATGCAAAATAGGCATTCTCTAATTAAATATGCACTAAAAGATGAAATCTGAGTATTGGATAAAACCAGGTTCAAAATTATTTTTTCATTGTCTTCACATATTAGATGGGGAAAAAATTACAGATTGATTTATGGATATCTACTTTTGTTATCCTGTAAATCAGAATATATTCTCAATAGCCTTAAAAAATGGATTTTCGCCATGTTTTTTGGAATAAAATGTCATATAAATCAGGCTAGGAATAATACATTTACAAATCCCCCAGCAAATGTCTTCATAATATAACTAGGTACAAGACTGGAAAGTTTGGTGTATATATGTGCTACTGAAGAGGAGTTCTCTTACGAGAGTACTCTCGTGTTGCGTAAGCATGGGGGGAGCCCAGGGCTCAATGGTTATGGGAATAAAAAGCCGACAGGATGTGGGTTTAAAGGTCCAGTGTGTAATATTTCTGTGGATCTATTGACAGAAATGCAATATACGATCCATAACTATGTGTTTAGTGGTGTATAAAGACCTTACTTAATGAACCGTTAAGTTTGTATTACCTTAGAATGAGTAATTTATATCTACATAGGCGCGGGAATCCCCTTCTACGAAGGTTGCCATATTGTGACGTCATATTTCTACCGTAGCCGACAACGAACACACAGTCCTACAGAGCGCGTTTCGTCACTACCTTGCCGCAGAAAGCTAGAAGCCAGATAGACACCGTGAGAAGTGACTTTCCCTTGTCAGTAGTGTAAAATATGTAGTTGGATTGTTTCATGTAACTTAGTTATTCTCCATCGCTGTGTTATGGCTTTGCTATGTGGGGATAAATGTGCTGGTTGCGTTCGTGAGACAGCTGATTAGTACTCTTTTCATTGACCGTAAAACAGTATGTTACAGGAATCACCAACCCGTCGATCTCGACAAGTCGATCTTGGAAGCATTTTAAGTCGTTCGCGAAGAGTTTTCAAAATCAGAGGGAAAAAAGCCTATTGTTTGTAGTAAATGCTGTCTAAGGGATGTGGAGGCGTGCACGCGCTGTTACAATCATGTCATTTTTGCCGCGCGCACCTTTGGGCTCATGTGAACGCGTCGAGTTTAAACAAGGCTTTACGCTTTAACCAGCACAGCCACAGTAACACCTCATATTAGCCAGCTAAACTTTTACAACCCTGTTAGAAAAAAATATAGTTGCATAGTTTCATGTGGTTCTTCTCCCTCGCTGTATTATGGGTTTGCTATGTGGGGAGAAATGTGCTGGTTACGTTTGTGAGACAATCAGCTGATTACTAATATTATATTATATATTAAGACTATGGCTTTGTAAACTTTATCCATGATGTGGTTTATAATGGACTGTGGTACAGAAACAGTGACAATGTTACACACTCTCGGCTTACTCTGGCTATTCTCTGCTGTCTCAGTCGACGATATGTTTGTCCCGTTTTAGCCACCGTAGCTTCTTCGAAAGGGAGGGGTGAGTAGTGGGCGGAGCCATTAGTGCAACTCGCAACCGAACCGCTAGATGTCGCTAAAAATCACACACTGCACCTTTAATAATAATAGAAGACAACATTGTTACCATAATGTAAATGAATGGTGCATATCACAGTATTACAGTCAGGGTAGACATAGTTGGCCTGAACTGAGAACTTATGCAGTCTTAAGGAGCCAAGTCCATCAGAGCTGCACAGATAACTAGACTGATAACAATCCAGCCTGAAGAGCAGGAACTTCTAGGTTATAGAACCTAATAAATGTAGACGGAGAGGCCCAGGCTGCCGCCATACAAATATCTGGACCAGGCCGACGAAGAGGCCACGCCCCTCATGGAATGAGCTCTAACACCCAAGGGGCAACGGAGGCCTTTAGATGTATAAGCTAATGAGATAGCATCCACTATCCACCTGGAAAGGCTCAGTTTCGAGGTAGCTAAGCTCGGGGTGTGGGTGCCAAATCAAACCCCCGGCCTGAGAGAGGAGATCCCTCCTCAACGGGACCAGCCACGGGAGCTGCCTTCGCCTAGGTCTGCTTGCTGCAGCAAATGCATTTAAATTAATACAAATTATAAGGATAATTTTGGCTTCAGTATTCTCGAGAAAATAGGTTTTTCCGGTCACGAGAGTGGTAACACGAGAGTACTCTCGTAAGAGAACTCCTCTTCAGTAGCACATATATACATCAAACTTTCCAGTCTTGTACCTAGTTATATTATGAAGACATTTGCAGAGGTTTGTAAATATATTATTCCTAGCCTGATTTATATGACATTTTTCCAAAAAAAGCATGGTAAAAATCAATTTTTTAAGGCTATTGACAGTATATTCTGATTTACAGGATAACAAAAGTAGATACCCATAAATCAATCTGTAATTTGTTTCCCATCTAACGTGAACACAATGAAAAATAATTTTGAACCTGGCTTTATCCAATACTCAGATTTCGTCTTTTAAAATATATGAAAATTAGTGAATATTTAATTAGAGAATGCCTATTTTGCATATTTAAACATTAAATTACAGAAAACTTGTAATACATTTTTTTTCTCATCTTAATCTAGGTAATCAACTGGGAAAGTTTTATGGTGATATCTGCTAGATACATTTTTACCCTATTCATTCATTAGGTGATTCCGGGGAGTTAAAGCAGAATTTGAGGTAGCATTGTTTTGACCCTAATTACAAGTTTCCAGCAGCTTGTTGACCGGGTTGTCCACCCAGGTTGTGATCCTCAGACATCATAGATATCATTTTTATATGACAACCTTTTACAGCAGCCCATGTCTGATTTCCTAAAAAACAGATGTTTTGCCCCCTGGGTATATTGTGAATTTGGAATACAAAACCATCTAAAAGATACATAATTTCACATTGTTTTTTTTGTTTTTTTTTGCTATTCTAGACTTCCAAACCCAATTTGTTAGAGATTTTGCAAAGTGAATGAAATATTTTTGAAATACACTACCATACAAAAGTAACCTCACCCTGGCCTTATTTATTTTATCAAAAATGAAAACATTTATATTGTGAAATATAATTTAAGTATATTAAAATGGCAGAGCTGAATTTTCAGCATCATTACTCCAGTCTTCTGTGTCACGATCCTCTAGTCTAATATGCAGATTTGCTGCTCAAGAAACATTTCTTATTATTAGTGTTGAAAACAATGCAGTGTTAATATTTTTGCTGAAACTGTTTTTAAGATTATTTGAAAAAGTTCAATAGAATTTTCTGTAACATTCTACAAGGACATATGAAATATTTCAAAGGTGACAGTAGACACATTATTATTTATAAATATTACATCAATTATAATGACTTTTTTTCAGATTTGTATAAATTTGAAATGACCATTCTACCATATATATATATATATATATATATATATATATATATATATATACACACTGTATATGTGTGTACTATAAATTAATAATATATTATTAATATATGTATATAATTTTCCAGGCTAAATCAACAAACAATTGTTGGTTAAAGAAGTATTTTTTAAATATTATATATATATATATATATATATATTATATATATCAAAATAAAGGCATATCTGCCAAAATACAATGTTCTCCTAGCTATCCAAACAACAAGTGTTGCTGGTTTTCACTTCTCTGTCTCCAGTTGTTTGGTGAAGTTGCAGCAGAACATCTAAAGTTTATTAAACTGTTATTGATCATTTAGTTTTATAAGGGTACACAATACAATGTAACCAACAACCACATGTACAAATGAAAGTTACTTTCAATGTAACCACATAGCCTCCTTTTTAAACTAAGCAAAATCAGTTACTGCAGACGTTTCCTTCAATAATAGTCTATGAAAAACTTTTTTTCAATTTATATTCATCATCAATAAACAGTCAATTCAACTCGTACGTAAACAGGAACACTGTATATAATGCAAGAGAACAGCCATTCATGCTTACGCGTCCTTAAATATAGATATAAATTACCAATTGCTTATAACAAACCATTTAACTACAGCCAAAAGTTCCTACCTTTGCTAAAAAACTACATTACCTTTCAGAAAACAGAGCGGCATCATGAGTACCAAGAAGTACCAGTAATCCTTTTGTACTGCCACCATCTTGCTCCTCTGAGACAGAATGAATACAGCATTGACAGAACTGAGGAGACCACAGGCACTATCTGTGTTCCGCTGCAAGAGTCTGCACTCACCTCCTCAACCAGCGGTTAAACACTGGTACAGACGTGTTAAGTTCACCAAAATACAATGGCCAGAATTCTAGCCCACACACAGTTTTTTTTTTGTTGTTGTTGTTATTCTACTGAAACCGAAAGAGCGGATTTGAAACCAATCTCTGAATTCCCCTATGGTAAGAATACATCAAAATAAAAGTAAAACAAAAATAATGACCTTACGTGATTCATCCATAATGGACTAGTAAACCCAAAAATGGTGAAATAATAAACTTTGGGTGTACTAGTCCTTTACAGTGCCCGTGATAATTAATGAGATTTCATCATCCAGTCATACTGATCTGACAGCTGGAAAATGGAGAGGTGTCTACTGTAGAACCAGTTCATTTATTGATTTGCTACAAAACAAAAATATACAAAAACGGTTTCATAGTATGTACCAAAACATAAATATACATTTCACATTATTAGGTGACTTCAATGACCTCCATCCCCATTGAGGCACTTAAGAGTTGAAGGTGTGTGTGAGATTTCTCAGGCACTTCAGAAGATAGATGTTCAGGGGTTTGTCACTTCTGTGCTCCTCTTCTACACGACCGAACAAACAAACAGACAGACAGACAATTACCACACATTCACACAAAAAGATCCAATCCTGATGCATCTACTGCTGTAGTATCATCTGAAGAGTAAAAACGAGAGGCTCTCCTATGATCAAACTGAATATATTCGCACCTTTCCTGGCGGACACGTATGCCTCTTCAACTTTCAGTCTGATGGAAGGACACTTCAAAGTGGCCTTTGCCTTTTCAAGAGGAGACATGCAGGATGGGAAGATAAAGGGTGAGACGGATGTCCAAGTGTGTGACTCGCATGTAATTTGTTTATAAAAATGATCATGAATAATGTCTTATTTCACATCCCGCTGTTTAATATTTCATATTTTTCCCAAAAATTCATTGAAGGGATAGTTCACCCAAAAGTGAAAATTCTGTCATGTCGTTCCAAACCCGTTTCTGTGGCTTAAACGTGGTTGTTGCATAGGCTGTCAATGGAGGGCCAGAAAGCTCTAAGATTTCATTATTAAAAAGATCTTCATTTGTGTTCCGAAGATGATCAAAAGACTTACGGGTTTGGAACGATATGAGGGTGAGTAAATTATGCCAACATTTTTGGGTGAACTATCCCTTTAACTGTTTGCAAAAAGCATTATATAATAACTGAATTCCACTGAATAAATTACGTTACCTTCTGATTGTTGTGCAATAAAGCCCAAAGTGCTGAAGCTCCTATGGTACGTATATCTGATGAGCTACTGCTCAAACAAGAGACTAATAGCTCAACAGCTTTATCTGAAATACAAAGACATGTTTATATATACGTAGATGTAAATATGACACACATACACACACAAACATATACACACACACACATACATATATATATATATATATATATATATTTGTATATAACGAAAAATACTTCTAATGCAGTGTAAAGTAGTTCATTTTTATGGGAAGGAGGCGGCGGGAACCGGCGAACATTTAAAGACTTTAATAAATAAATACTAAATGAAAGTAAAGATTTTTTAATTTCAACATTCTCTAATACATTTATATATATGTATATATATTAGTGAACAAAAAAAATTATAACAAAAAAAATATATTTATTCTTTTTTTTCAGCCGCAATGGAGTGATAATAGTTCTACACATTACACCAATGTTTCCTCCCAATTTCTTTTTATAGAAAGCGGAGGAAATGAGATGATTCACTTGACATGATGTGAATATACTCAAAACTGTAAATCCACACTAACAATAATGCCATTTTTATTACTTAGAATTAATTATTGATATATGTACTGTATGTGTGTTATATATATATATATATGCTGGGACATCCACACACACTTTGACATGTCCAATCCACCTAACCTGCACGTCTTTGGACTGTGGGGGGAAACCGGAGCACCCGGAGAAAACCCATACTGGCACAGGGAGAAGATACAAACTACAAACTCCACACAGAAAGGACTTGAACCAGGGACCTTCTTGCTGTGAGCTGACAGTGCTACCCACTGAGCCACCGTGCTGCCTTCCAACATTCACAAATACATTATTAAAATCAAAAGGTGTATCTGTTAGTTATAGGGATAGTTCACCCAAAATTGTAAATTCTGTCATTAATTACTCACCCTCATTGTTCCAAACCTGTAAGACTTTAGTTCATCTTCAGAACACAAATGAAGACCTTTTTGATGAAATCTGAGAGCTTTCTGTCCTACGCACATTTGAGCTTCAGCAAGAACCAATGAGGTTCACTGATCAATGTTAATAAATGAATAAAAAGTCTAAATTAAATATTTATCATATAAAGCGATCGAGTCTCTTCAGAAGATTTGGACTAAACCACTTAATTCATGAATTAGTTTTACGATCTCTTTATGGACTTTTTGAACCATCATAGTGGTAGTTGCATAGCTGTCTATGGAGGGTACATGAAGCTCTCAGATTTCATCAAAAAAATGATCAAAAGTCTTATGGGTTTGTACGACATGAGGGGGAGTAATTAATGACAGAATTTTCATTTTTGGGTGAACTATCCCTTTAATATTTAATGGCTTATATGAACAATGAACAGTATTTCTTATTAACTAACATTAATCAAGATGAATAAAAACGGTAACAAATGTATTGCTCATTGTTAGTTAATGCATTAACGTTAACTAATAACGCCTTATTGTAAAGTGTTACTATTAGGTTATTGTTACTTTTGGGGAAAAAACTGGTTGATATATCAGCCAGGCCAATTATTCAGACAACATTTGGCTATTTTGTTAACCATGCCTGCTGAGACTCATTAGAGACTGGCATTGGCATCAAACACTCAAAAAGAAACATGTTGGTCGACCATTAACATCTAAAACCCTGTTAATCCATCGCTCATACCGTTGGCTAAGACTTTGGGCTTGTTAGCGGAGCAGAAGCAGATGTTGTGGAGAATGAGCAGGATGGTGGGTTTAGTGCTGGAGTGTTTGGACTGGGCCAGTTCGACTAGCAGCTCCAAAGCCCCTCGGAGCCTGAGGATTATCTGCTGTCCGTCCTCCCCGAACGACACGTTCAGCAGCAGCCTGAGCCACAGGGACAGAGCATCCCCTGTCGAAACGCCACCTCGAACACCTGCCTTAGGCATGGGGAGCGACAGGAAGTGCTGCAGGAAGTTACTCTAGGGAAAGAGCAAGAAAGAAGATTTTGTTAGCATTTCTCTTTGTGAATTTCTCTATGAAACTAAAAAGTGGATATGCAACCAGAAGTTCTCAACTATAGTATTTATTGTACAGACTAAAGTGGTTTTATTAATTTTCTCCCCTGAATTGTCTTGTTTAAACATTAGCCAGTGAGTTACCTTCAGCAGTGCCCCTTTGCAGTCCCTTGAGATGGCCAGGTTGGCCAGCAATGAGAAAGCCAGACTGTGGATGCTGCTGTTGTCAGGGGCAACCTGGGAGGCCAGTTTCATCACCCCATGCATCAGTGAATTTGTGACCGCAGTCTTAGGAAGAACAGCCTGAACTGAGCCAGAGCTACAACTGCTGCTGCTGCTACATAAAGCACTGCAAGCTGAAAGAGAAGGAGGGACAGACAGACAGACAGAAAGAGATAACTTGACTATGGAAAAATAGTATGTGTACAAAGACTATAACATATACAAAGAGCTACAAGAAACCAAGTAACTATCTCAGAAAGATTAAATGAGAGTGTTAAGGAAACAGAACTGTTGGTCAGTGTTTTTTATCAGAAACCATCCAAAACCCTAAAATTAGGCCAAACTCCTTACATAATACATTTTTTAGCTTTAAACACGTTGCCACACACACATGGTCCCATATTCAGCAAGGATAAATTAATTCTGTAAAAAGTGACAGTAAAGAGTAAAGACTTTTATATTGTTACAAAATCAATCTTTTGATCTTTCTATTTATCAAAGAATCCTGAAAAAAAGTATACCGGTTTCAATAAAAAATTCTGCCCTTGGTGCTGCAGAATAGTGCTACAGGAAACACTGTCACTGATATAAAACCAAACAACACTTTCTAATCTGTGCATCTTTACTGAATCAAAATATCACTGCGCAGTTGTGTAACAATGAACTTGACAACTCAATGGAAACTTCCATTGTATTTTAATTCTAACTATATCTAGATAAAAATGTATTTCCTCCAGGTCTAACCATGCTGCGTTTAGTATGGTGTCAAAACCACTAAATGTCTCACTTCTGGGTACGTTGACGTACGTATTTTTAAGAATAGCATGGCTGTGGGTGAATCATTTAACATTATTCTACTGGATTATTGAGAGAGCTCAGCAGGGTTTTGCTTGCAGAATAAATCCAATATTAAACCGACCAGATGAAAGAATGAGGGTTGTGTGTTGCAGGTTAATGAATTATACAATAAAAAGTGACACAGGACAGAGTATGATGGGAAGGAGAATTGCTGGAGGGCTGAGTCCATAACTGATGAACTTTAAACATCACCTGCTGTAAGCACAGACCTTGAGACCTAGCCTAGTGCTGTTAAACTCTAGTGACAGCCCAAACAAACACACAAATATAGGCCTAAAAACACATGCACACCCACAGACGTATATGTACAAACTGACTATACGCCCATGCATTGCTGGCTCTTCACAGGTGTGAAGCCACATCCTGTGCTTAAGCACAGCTTTCCATGAGCTCAGATATGTGACATTAAGCAATCATTGTGTTTAGGTAAACACACTCACGAACAGACACTTTCATGTACAAATTTAGTCTCTCTCTCTCAGTCACACACACACACGCAAATGCTTTCATGTGTAACCGTCTTGCTCTCACACACGCAATGCAATTTTTAACGATTAACGTACAGATTTATTTTTTGTCTGAAGGATGAATTTCTTCCTAGTTTTCTCTAGATTTTTCCTAATACATAATATATATCCTATATTTATAGAAAAGGGAGGTACAACAGCTAACAATCTTGTCTAATACAATCAACAGTGGTTGGTAATCATCAGATCCTTTTCCTATGAGGCTGTTATAAATAAAAATGCTTCTGACTTAAGGCTAAATTCTCCATGAAATGTTAAATGCTATTTTATTTAATATCATATTTTCATAACTTTCATTAGAGGTAGTGACCATTCATTTCAGATTTTGCTTTTAAACTGGGTCATAAATTAATAAGTGAATGAATGAAGCATTCATATAGCGCTTTTCTTATGTACTACTGTACACCCAAAGTGCTTTGCAATCATATCAGGGGTCTCTCCTCACCCACCATCAATCAGCAGCATCCAACTGGACAACGGCGCCAGGATGAAGCCAATTGAAAGGATGCCGATTATTAGGAGGCCATGATTGAGGGCCAGGGAATTTGACCAGGACACCAGGGTTACAC
Source organism: Meda fulgida (assembly GCA_030578275.1). Lineage (NCBI taxonomy): Eukaryota > Metazoa > Chordata > Actinopteri > Cypriniformes > Leuciscidae > Meda > Meda fulgida. The sequence goes on along the minus strand of CM060639.1, from coordinate 14,400,962 downwards.
CCCTACTGTTTACGAGATTTTAATACTGCCACAGGATTTCAAATGACCACAGAGTGTCAGGACCTCGGTTTAACGTCTCATCTGAAGGACCGACCACAGGTCATGGGATGAAAAATCAAATTTGCCTTGATGTTTTGACATATAAGAGGTCTTTGTACCATTAAAACACCTTCCAAGTTTCATATCTTAAAACGTCCTCCTCATTATAAACAAAGCATTTATTTAATCAAAACAGTACCCACTATAATCACTGACACCGTCTACACTGATACAGTATGATACAAATGCGGGTTCTGTTTCTGACATGCTCCATGCGCTTATTTATTTATTTATATAAATATATATATATATATATATATATAGCTCCAAAACTGCTCAATCCAGCCAAAGTAAGCATTTACGCATGAAGAACCTCCCCTTAACACAAATGCTCCATGTAATCTGGAAGCACACTTAGACTATGACACAACCCTTTCTGTAGCTGTCGGGCTCATATCAGCCTTACATTTGGCACACAATGGCTCCCACTGTACCGGCACATGACTCATGAGAGGGTTACAGTGAGCACAAAGCTTATACATTATCTCAGCACCCTGTCTCTGACTTTCTAATCCTCTTTCTCTATGTCATTCCCCTTTTCTCACTCTCGTTCCTCTCCACCTCTCAGAAGACTGACCAGCTGTGCAGTTAGCAGTGTAGACACAGAGCAGTTCCAGGGCTGAAATCATGGTGAGGTCATCCAGCAGGAACCAGGGCCACAGGGCCAACAGCACCGCTGCCAGGTGCAGCTCTGTAGCCACAGCCTGTGAGGAGAAAATTATTCATTCATTAATCAAATGAGACGACATTTGTCGTAATCAGTCGATATTGGATATTTAATTGTTCATGCTATTTTATAACATTTACATTACCTTTGCTGTCAGCTAACACTCACTTCAGTTTAATCTTTAAAATCACTAAAAAGACTGTTAAATGTAATATAGTAAATCCCAAAATTCATTTTATTTGTAAATTAATTAATATGCAAGTCACGTTTTGGATTTAAATGGGCAAATGCTTAAAGGTGCTGTGTGTAACTTTTTCACTCTACTAAAGCATAGAAATACCATAATATGTTTGGAGATATTTAGTAAACATGCTGAGTTCACATATTCGTTTCTCTGAAAAACACTTCTACAGCCAGTTATTTTACTTTGAAATGTACGTTCAGCGTTGGAATGTCTGTTTTTCTTTTGGTCTGTGTGATCTCGCCCACTGCCAGTTACCCCAATAGTATTTCGACACACCGGGATGCTAGTTGGCAGGAAACACAGCGTATTGCAGCAAGCAAACAAACTGGGTCAGAGATTGCAGATTCTACCCAACCTAAAAAGCCTCTGTATCCATCTAAAAATCTCTATGAACGAGAGCATATTAAAACAATAAATCAACTCATTAACTTTCAGTGTGTAAGTCTCCTCGGCTTTCATTGTCAATTGCGCTCGTTCCTGTTGCGTGTCCTTAAACTGGCAACCTATGTGAGCGTCGAGTCTGAGGAGGAGGGGACAGGGAAACAACGATCTCCAATATTTTGAATTTAGACTGCAGTACCGATTTCAACCACTAGCTGTCATTCTTACAGACTTCACCTTTAAAAGTATGATTCGATCTTTATTGCAGTTATTATTACGTTTCTATAGCATGTTATATGTTTGGCAACAGTTCTTCTAATCAAATTGATGGAGTGTGTAGCTGTTTGTTTCCTAAACAACCATGTAAGATGTATCATGGCCATATTCCAGGATGACAATGTCAAGATTCATCAGGCTCAAATTGTGAAAGAACGACTGGGAGGGAGCATGAAGAATCATCTTCACACATGAATTTGCACCTCTGAGCCCAGACCATAAATTCAGTGAAAGTCTTTGGGAATGAGCTGGAAGAGACTTTACAGAATGCTTGGCTCTTATTTGTTATAATAATAATAATAATAATAATAATAATATCACAGCATTTATTTCCATCAAGAGGTGCATCAATTTAGATCTTTTATCGACAATTCATTAGGGTTAGAAGAACTGTTGCCAAACCGTGCACTAACAGAGCAATCGCACCAAGGTTTGTTTTAATCAAAACGTTAAGCGTGTTAAGTGTGAACACTTGAGTAGAAAAAGTTAATTCCAAAAGTAAAAAAAAAAAATTACTGTTTTTCGAACGTTCATTGAAAGGCTGTAAATTAGGCTGCTTAACGGGTAAAACAGTTCTCCAACAGTCTCCGGTAGATTGACTTTCCTTTGTACTTCACAGAAATGATCACGACTCATTACACGCACACAAGCATCTTGCTGGGTTTCATGCAGGTTTTCTTGTAAAGACTGCATCTCAGTCCTTACAAGAAAATCTGCATGCAAACCCACAGTGTTTCAAACCCACAAGACCCCTTTTGAGAACGTCCTGCGGATACTGTACGATGAATGTAACTGCTTAAATAATAACGTACTTTGCATTCATTATGTTGATACAGGCAATTTCGCAGTATCTCTAGAATCATCTTAAGTTCTCTCATGCTGTTCTCCACCTGCTGACATTGAACAAAGACAGAGCGGTTAGAACAAGAGATCATGCTGATAATGGAAATTTTGATACCATCTTATTTGTAAATGCATACATTTATGTTGCATTTTCCCTGTTTGTATTAATTATAACTGTAACACATCATAATAAATTAAGAAAGCTTAAACAAAATTGCAGTATATAACAAATTCACAGAGCACACTGTGATTTACTGAAGTTTGGCATGTTCCTTGATCAGCATCTTTTGTTATTTCTAGAAATACATCCATTTCAACCATCATAACGCTACCTCTAAATTTAGACAGCAGTGATTATTTAATAGTCTTGTCGTTCCAGGACCAACAAAGGCTGTCGACCCAGGAACATGTCCTACTTCAAACACAGATTAATTCCCATATTTTCAAATTTAAATAATGGTAAGAGACAAGATAGTAATTTTTGTCTGTATTTATACATAAAAAAACAAAAAACAAAATTGCCAAGGTGGTTTAACAATCCTAAGATTGTAACAAAGAAAGTATTATTAAAAGGGCTAAGTTAAATAATATAAAAATAAAAAAATAATTTAGCATAATTCCCATGATTATTTCTTAAAATAAAAAAAATATATAACATAAAATAAAACATGCAAAAACCATGAGTTTTACAACAGATTTTGTCCAAAGGATTGCTTCAGTTTTTACTTTTTTTTGTCACATCTGTGACAGCACTGTTTCCCCCTCTACTTCCCTCCTCCCTCTTAACAGGTTTTCAGTGTTTCTGATGTTGAATCTGTCTGTCATGTTGCTGGAACCCTATGTACCTTCCTCCTGTGAGTGCTCTTGCCCGTTTTCACAGACTCCAGGTGAAGCTCTGCGTAAATGTGCTTCATGCGTTCCACACAGCTGTCAATCACACCAGCTGAAGAGGGAGAAGAGAGATGCACGTGTCTATGTACTCATCCATCAGACAGTGACATCAGGCATTAAACATAAATATAATGTAACCTGGGACTAAAATGAACGTGTATGCAAGATTTCCTCCTAGTTGAGGTTATAGCACCTTTTTAACTGCTATGTATTAACGGGGCCATTTTCTACACTATGTAGCATCTTTCCCACCTGAAATTTACTTTTTTTGTTAGGCAAGTAATGCGTAGTAATATATTATACATGATAATTTTCCACCCTCTTTGACTCCTAAAGAATAAAACAGGATGTTTATGTTACTGTACTTTTAAGACTTCTTTATGCTACTGTACCTTTAAGGTGCTGATTACTGAATATGCATTAATATGTAAATGTAGGCAAACATATGCAAATGTTATGACATCAAAACTATGATTTCTCTGTTAAACAAAACAGTGTGGTTTAATTTCCATAAATGGTTTGAGTGGAATGGGGAGGGAGCTTTGCATTGTGAACACTAGCATATGCATATAGTTCCTTGTTGTGTAATTATGTGTTGAAAAACAATGAAATGATCTTTACCTTTACATGCGTAACTCTGAGCACTGGAGCTACAGGCTAACAGAGACATGAACGTTTTGGCCATCACCTTTTTAAAGGGATCCTGGAACAGAATCTTCTCATATTGCTGTAAATGAATCAATAAATAAATAAAAATAATGAATAAAGAACCTGGAATAGTTAAGAAAAAAAAAAGTTATGAACATGTTTTACAGTCAGCCAATCATATTTGAGATTGCCATTTTGTTAAAGTGCTTGCCAATTTTGTGCGTGGAACTTGTCTATGAACAGCTAACGGAAGTTGTATCTGCGACCATTCACAACCTAAACTAAATCTGTTACCTCTAATAATAGTTCACACATGACCTCCCCAGGCTCAGAAGACAGGAGCGCTGTTAGGGAGGAGCTCGGGCCCTTGCTGGTCAGATCCTCAGTGTGGCCTCCCGATCTCCTCTTAGCCTCCTCTGTGAACAACACACACAGAAAGTGCAGGGTCGACGTGTAGAGAGAAGACACTGCGTCCGATTGTTTCAAACACACTCGGATGGTATCTGTCACGAAAGAGGGCAAAGACTAAACATAAAGAATGCTAATATTTCGTTTTCAAAGCTTTTCTCGAACTCCAACTTCGAGACAAGAAGATGCAAAATATACAAAACTTCACAACAAACAATCTTCACCACAAGGGAACATCTGACATAAAGTCTCTCCAAACTTGCAGGCTTTTAAAAAGGGCTTCCAAAGCCTGGATAGCTGCAGGCAAGTCAGCGAGTCTACTGCCCACCCACCTGTTTAAGGATTTTCTACCACATCCATCAGATCTAAAGCAGACTGATTGTTCTTCCTGTCTCTGTCCCAGTCTGTCATATGCAGCAGGGACACCCATCCACATATACAAGCATGAGCTGGCCTCCCACTGCATCTGTCTCCATCTACTCATCTGTCTCCTTCATTCTCAACATCTATTCAGCACACCCTCTTCCATCTAAACTCCTCAATCTTTCTTTCCCCTGCGTCCCTATACACTTTCATCAGGCTTGCCACCATTTTTTCTTTGTACTCTTCTGTTTCCTTCTGACTTCCCTCTCCATTTGCCTGTCTCTACCCTTTGTAACACACTTTGGTGTATGTGTGTGTGTGTCACCTGAAAAGCACTGCCAGTGCTTCCCTAGTGCCACACCGACAGATGGGCCGACCGCAGCTTGGTTCCTGCGCAGCAGAGTAGCCAGGAGCATCAACACATCCGCCCAGGTGTTGAGCACTGCACCCTGGGCCTGCGCATCTAAGAATCAAAACAACCACACACTCATCTAAAAACACTTTTCTTTCATTTGAAGGTCTTGTTTGGAAGGTTATGGGGGGTTTTGGATTTGCTGAGGACGTTTTATGTTACCCAAGTCAGCGACAGACAGCGTGAGGATGGAAATGATGTTGTTCAGCAGGGGTTTGAAGAGCTCTCGGTGGAACGGCGCATCCTCACTGTGCATTGCTGCTGACTGCAGGAGCTTACACAAACTTTGCACATAATACAAGCTACTCAGCACCTGAGGGAGAAACAAGGGGGTGATGGGAGGGAAAGAGGGTCAGTGGTAACGAGTGCCAAGTTACCTGTGAAAAAACACACGCAGCACTTTGGTTTCACAACCCTAAGCGACAACAAATACCCGACTAATTGGCACTGTGTTAAAGACAAAGTGGAGCTGAACCAGAAACCATGATGCCCTTTTATTGTACTTGAGGGAGAATAGCATTTTTCTAGCATGAGTGTGTGTACTTAAATTGTTTGGGTGAACTAACCCTTTACACCCATTATAACTTTAATATATGTCATCATTTACCCTCATTATGTTGTTCTAACCCCATAAGACTTTGGTTAATCTTCAAAACACAAATTAAGATATTTTAAAGAAACATGACCGGTTTCTGCCCTTCCATTGAAAGTCAAGGTAATAAAAACTTAGAGGATCTAAAAAGGTCATAAAAGCTCTATGATTAGAACAGTTTTTGTTAAGAGATTCAATCGCTTTATAAACAGATTTAATTTAGGCTTAATCTTAATGATTGACACGCATACATAGAGCACATGAAATATGGTAAACACAGAAGCTCAAACGTTCGTGCTTGATGCACGAGAACCAATGAAGTTTGTTCTAGCATGTGACATGCATGTGTTTGTGTGAATAAAAGCCTAAATTAAATCGTCTTTTTGACCTTTTTGGAAATGACAGAATTTACCTTTTTTGATGAACTATCCCTTTAAGCACAAAGATTACATTAGTTTTTACACTAATCTAGGGTATTTGTACAGTGTGTGTGATGTAAAAAAAAAAATTTCATCAGCATAGTATGCCAGATTTGTCTAACTGCGTATCTCTGCAGGCTCACACACGTGCCGTGATTAGTTTGCCCACTAGGAGGTACAAACTGAAGAAACAAAACAACAACCTACTGAAGACCGCTAAAATAACTGACTACCACATTGCCGATGTTAGTTTAAAGGGGTGGTATAATGCCCCTTTTTACAATATGTAAAATAAGTATCTGTTGTCCCCAGAGTGTGTATGTGAAGTTTTAGCTCAAAATACCCCAGAGATAATTTTTTGCACCATGTTAAAATTGTCCCTTTTTGAAGGTCAGTAAAAACGTGTCGTTTTGTGTGTCCCTTTAAATGTAAATGAGCTGCTGCTCCTGGCACAGAGGGCGGAGCTTCAAGAACGTGTGCGTGTGTGTGTGTGTGCGCGTGTGTGTGCGCGTGTGTGCGTGTGTGTGTGCGTGTGTGTTAGCAGCTCTGACTACCTCACCCAGACAAGCACTAAAATGTCAGAAACTGTTCTGCCTTTTATGTTTAAACTGGAGTCGGACAATGATGGAGAGACTTAAGAAGTAGTGACATGTAGAATGCAACAGGATGTTTCTGAATGGTTAGTAGATAAATTTGTTGCCGATGTGGAGTTAACTATCTTCAATTAGCATATTCTGTCATGATAACCTATAAATCACTATTGTGGGAACTGTTGTAAAATGCCTACAGTGACATTCTATTGCATTTGTGTTACGTACTGTATTGCATGCGAAAAGACAGATGCGACAGCTTGAGCAGACTCACAAATGTGCTTACTAACAACTCTTCCTCTTCTCAACATGGACTGCGTGTTCCCGAGGGCGGGGTTCATGTACATTTTAGGGAGGAATTTTTGTGTAGTCCCTACCAGCCGTTTGTTGTAGTCCTTAAAAAACGATTTCTTTAAAAGCAAATATCTTGCTTGGAACCTTGAGCTTTGTAACTTTGCAGATGTTGTTTATGCTCAAACGGCAACATTACACACTAACTAAAGTTAGAAAAGTGAAATCATAACCACCCCTTTAAGCATTTAAGTAAGTTAAGTTAGCTTTTGTAAGTTAGTTAAAATACAGGTCCTTCTAAAAAAAATTGCATATTCTAATAAAGTTCATTATTTTCCATAATGTAATGATAAAAATTAAACTTTCATATATTTTAGATTCATTGCACACCAACTGAAATATTTCAGGTCTTTTATTGTTTAAATATTGATGATTTTGGCATACAGCTCATGAAAACCCAAAATTCCTATCTCAAAAAAATTAGCATATCATGAAAAGGTTCTCTAAACGAGCTATTAACCTAATCATCTGAATCAACTAATTAACTCTAAACACCTGCAAAAGATTCCTGAGGCTTTTAAAAACTTACAGCCTGTTTCATTACTCAAAACCGCAATCATGGGTAAGACTGTCAACCTGACTGCTGTCCAGACGGCCATCATTGATACCCTCAAGCAAGAGGGTAAGACACAGAAAGAATTTCTGAACAAATAGGCTGTTCCCAGAGTGCTGTATCAAGGCACCTCAGTGGGAAGGAAAAAGTGTGGCAAAAAACGCTGCACAACGAGAAAAGGTGACCGGATCCTGAGGAAGATTGTGGAGAAGGACCGATTCCAGACCTTGGGGGGCCCTTTTTTGTCTTAAAAACACTTCTTTTATTGGTCGGATGAAATATGCTAATTTTTTGAGACAGGAATTTGGGGGTTTCATGAGCTGTATGCCAAAATCATCAGTATTAAAACAATAAAAGACCTGAAATATTTCAGTTGGTGTGCGATGAATCTAAAATATATGAAAGTTTAATTTTTATCATTACATTATGGAAAATAATGAACTTTATCACAATATGCTAATTTTTGGAGAAGGAGCTGTATATCGCAATTCTAGTTTAAATGAGTTTAAAGATATTTTTATCAGTCATAACTTCTGAATAAAAATAGACCAGACACTGAACAAAGATGAAACTTTCTAGTGCGCATGTGTGGACCGCCTGAGTTCAGGTATACTATCAAATTGACTATACTTTGAAATATACTTTGCTGTTCACATACACTAAGAGTTTGCATCAAAATCTGCTGACTTGTTTTGCAGCTCATGTGTAGATTTTGAAGGGGAGGGGATTTATTCATGGTAAAATGTGTGCGATACCATTAAAGACCAATTCACACTGCGCCAAAAGAAGCAGACCAACGCCGACAGTCAGCAGATTACAGCACGTCACATCTCAGACTTTCTAATTCCGATTCAGCATGTTCAATCGGCGAAAAACAAGCTCCGACAGACAGCAACGTACTGATCAGACAAAATCTGAGGAAGTGCCTGTTGCCATCTGTTGGGGCGATGTGAATACGCCTTAACAGTACTACACTATTAGCTAAAAGTATTAATCAAACTTTCAAAAATATTAAATAAAAAAAACATGCATGTTGTGGAGGACGTATAGAAGTTTGTGAATGTTTTTGTGTTCCAATTTTGTGGAAGTTTTCCAAGCTTTCAGTGGCATTCTGCAGGCGCACATTCCCTTATGACAGATTGGTGTTTAAGTGGAGGTAGAAAATCCCATAATGCACCTGGTTCCTAGCATCTTCCATAGCAGCTGGCAGAAGAGGTGTCCTTAACTCACTGACACATTGAGATATGGTCGCTGCATCCACCACACTGAAACAGACAGCACAAAACCAACAGGAAGTCATGCAGCTGAGCTCACAGGATTTTTTTCCCAGTCTAAAAAGATAAATACATATTATATAAACCAACTAATAAATAAATGAAATCTAACTTAAAACATGTTTTGTATTCTTTTTTACATTTTACGTGGGTCTTTCTCTTAGCCAACAGACAAAACCACAAAAATTTGGCACTTAGTAGGAGTGGGCAGAAGGCAGGCAGGATGTGGTTGTGTTAAAGTGTTGTCAGGTAAACCATGAGAGTAAAGTTATACTTAATTATGAGTGTGTGCGAAAATGAGGTAAGAGGTGAGCACAGCATTGTTATTTTAGTTTTATTAATGTTTTGAATTTGCTTTTATATATATATATATATATATATATATATATATATATATAAAAATTGATTTTCATGTTAATTTTAGTTTCATTAATAGCAATTTCGTTTTGTGCTTTGTAATTATTTTTTTAAACACTGCTATTTAGGTTTAATTTATTTAGATTCCAGTTTTAGTTTATTTTAGTTTTTATTTATTTCCAGGTAATAATTTTAGTGATTCAACGTACATTTATTTCAGTTTATTGCCAAAGCTAAATTTTAATTTTTAGTTTTTCAACTAATATTTAGGTCACACTTTATTTTACAGTCCTGTTCACCATGTACATACTGTGTGCTTATTATAGTAATTACAATAACTGGGTAATAACTAGGTACTAACCCTGAACCTACACATAAACCTAACCTTAACCAATGTAGTTACCATATATTACCCAGTACGTTCTGTGGAAAGTACACTGTAAATACATGTACTGAAAAATAAAGTGCAACCAATATTTATATCTTATTTTATTTCAGCTTTATTTCAATTAACAGAAATGCTTTTAATAGTTTTAGTTTTAGTTAACGACAATAACCCTGGTGCACGGGTCTGCATTATTTCATACATGTGCAAAGCGTGTCTGTGATTAACTGCTAATATTAACTATATATTTTTAGTAATTATTTATATTAGTGGCAATAAAGTCACTAATTTTACTGTGCTCTGTAGAGCTGCTTTCAATAATTTTCTTGTCTATTACTGTAAAGCTGCTTTGAAACAATGCATATATAAAGGTGACTTGACTAATAAAGCGTCAGAATGATGATTATAATATAGATATAATGCCAGAATTCTGCACAATATCGGTTTGTCTTCACAGGTCTCTCTAACCTGGCCATGCTCTGAAGTATTTGGTTGTGCTTGAGGGCAGAGAGACTAAACTCAGGAAGCACAGCCAGCAGGTTGTCCAGTAGACCGCACAAGGATAGCAACAAGTGAGGGGTTACTATAGCAACAGGCTCGGTCCTTCCCCCTGGGTGGGACTCTTGAGTGAGGGCGGAGTCTGAGCTGTCCGTGTCACTCTGACCTACAACACAAAGAATTAACAGCAGAAAGACTCAAATCACTAAAGATTAAAAGAAACATTCCTCTCAAGACCAAACTGCCAGTTAGTAAAAATGTTCTCTCCCCCCTAAAAAAGGTCATACCCTGAGCAGTGAGTCTGTTAACTGGAGTGTCTTGGATTCCAGCAACACCTGAGGTCGGTACTGGAGAATGTGTCCCACTAGAGCTTCCTGATGGAATCTGAAGAACACAAACCAGCATGATAACAATTTGAAAACAGTTGTGCAATGTGCATATAATATAATATCGTGATCCGGATATTAAATTATATCATATTATATAGTTATATAATTATAACTATATTATTTTACATTACATTATAACACAATATATTACATTAAATACACTACTGCTAAAAAGTTTTTCTATTTTAAAGAAGTCTCTTATGATCACCAAGGCAGCATTTACTTATTCAAAAATGAAAACAGTAATTAATATGTTGTATTATATTTTAAAATCATATTTAGTTTTACATTTTAAAAGGTAATTTATTCCTGCAATAGCAAAGCTGGATTTTTAAGATCATTACTCCAGTTTTCAGTGTCACATGATCCTTCAGAAATCACTCTAATATTCTGATTTGCTGCTCAAGAAACATTTCTTATTATTAATTTTGAAAACAGTTGTGCAGCTTAATATTTTTGTGTCAGCGGATTAATTTTTTTTCAGGATAAGTACAACAAAACAGCATTTATTTGAAAAACACACATATTTTTAAGATAATTAATGTCTTTACTGTCACTGTTGATATTCAATGTGTCCTTGTGAATACCCTGTTCAGAATGTTCACTAGAAAAAAAAACATTTTGGTCTACCACAAATGAAATGTCTACTGACCAGAGTACTGAAGGTGGACATGGATCCTGAGCCTTGAGTTTGGTTTAGGGGAGCAAGCATCTCTCTCCAGTGCTTTAGAGAATCATTCAGATCTGTCTCTACACGAACAGAAAGAAACACAGACCGCTTCATTTACAAATAAAACAGTCATATTTACAACTTAATTATATGCACTGGAATAATTACCTCTAACAGCGTACTAACATGAACATTTTGTTATAACCAGAATGATAAATATAAACACCATCATCTAAAATATGTGGCACAAACGCCATGATCTCTAGTACAGCACAGTATTAATAATGTGTAAGCATATGGATGCCAAAGAGTCAGACATCCACTAATAGCTGGCAGTGCTCTGGGCGCGTGGACGCCGTACCCTGGGTGACATTGGCTGGCGGAGGAGGAGGGCTGAGGGTGAAGGCATGTCTGCCCCTGTAACAGCTCTTCACCATCTGGCCCACGCTTTCAAAAAACTGGCAGTGGTACAACAGAGCCTGCAGGGCAGGAAGCCCGACCAGACACAGTCCTGAATCCTCATCATGCACGCAGGGGCTCTGGGAGACACAAGAAAGGGACACAAGATAAAATGTTAAAAAAAGGGGGAAATTTAATACTGAGGAAACCAGAAATCACCATAGACAGATTTGTTATGTCTACAGAGCTTTTAAAACTGGCTGTGATATTGATATTCAGTTCTGAAAGTTTATTCTCATGTAAACATACCTGCCAGGCACACTCTTTGGCCTCTTCTGCATTAGCAGGCATTGGCATCACAAGGAGGTTTTGCAAAATAAACGCTGCCTATAGGGAAGGGAAACATAAAAGTCAGAAACACTGCCATCTTCTTGCAAATTAATGGAAATGCATGCTGGTTGAATTCTCAGTGGAATCGCAGAAAGCAAACAAATTCCTTCAAAAGAGAGAAATGCAAACATTCCTTTTAAACTGTGACTGAGGAATAGTTAAGATTATTTTCAGTGCAGTGCCACAGTATATATATATGGGTTTAACCTCTTTTTTTCTCCTCTTCCTGGTCAAATACGCCTAGTTCGAAACCTGTACTAATAATGAGACATTTAGAAATCGATCACAGATCTGAAATAACATGACTTTCGGAGCCTTTCTGACTTGCGACTAAGTCTAATCATCATTGCAGCTTATTATAACCGAGAACCGCCCACTCATACAGGAAGTGGCTGTCTGATTGATTTGTAAAGCTAGTAAGCACACTTTATTGCATGGCTCTCTGAAATTTAACATTGTGTTTTCTTGTGCAGTAGTCATTCGTGAGTGGCGTACAATTTTCGTACAAATTTGTTGAATATTTGAACTCATATTATAATGGGGGGGGGGGGGTATGCTCAAAATCTATGGTAACATCTTAAACCAGTGGTCCACAACTGATTTAACCATGGGACCCACATTCTCCCATGGTCATTAGGCCGGCCACAACCCAATTTCTTAGAAAATTGACCTAACTCCTAAATAAATGTGTGTGTGTGTGTGTGTGTGTGTGTATATACAAATATATATTTTTTTTTTTTTGACACACACTTCAAGTACGATTGACAAATGATTGACACACACACATACACACATACACACACACACACGAACACGCACACGCACACACACTTTACTTAACATACACATAAATTGTAAGAATATGACTAATACTGATGAATAAACAGTATAAGGTAAGGTATTAAATAGCAGTACCAAAGTTTTTGTTAATACAATAAAGTTAGTAAGTTGGTATGAGCCACCACAGTCATACTAAAAATACATGGTATTTTGGGGTTAAGGAAACAACAGTTACCATGGTAAATGCACTATACAAATAAATATGAACTAAATATGAACTGTTAATTCAATGCGCGAATTGAGTTAATTGAGTGCGCGCCACTAGCACACTATAACGTCTCACATGACAGAAAAGTTTGTTTTTCTAAGGTGAGACATTTTATTTAATTCCAATATTCAATATTTCATGTCCCTGTCATTCTTTATATGGTGAAAAGCTATATGATAAGTGGCATGACTGTACATTATCCCTTAAATGTCCATTTTATTTGAACTTGTTCATTCATCTAGGCTCAAATCTGCTTGATAAGAAAGGGTTTTCTTCGAGGAAGCTTTGCATTTAATAAGGCGAGCTAATAAAATATTTCAACTCAAATCAATATTTCATCTCTACTTATTCACTTATGAGGCAAGTAGCTGTGTAATAAGCGAGATAATGTACATCAGTTGGTTGTTATAGCAAATGAAACCCTGACATGGTGATCAGGACCCTGACACAAAGCGGAGTAACAACCGGCTGGATTTACATGAGCCCTTACTAATTTCATTCTATATGACTAGGGTGAAGAAAAATTAGCATGTCAGTTTTGAACTGGTGATTTCAACCAGCACTCTCGATTTTTTGAGTCCACTCCAATATGCATCAGATGGCCAGTGAAGGGACAGAGTTCTGGTCCCTAGACTCTCAGTCTGAGGCAGCCTGGGTAAACACTCAGTTTTTTTGTGTTGTGTTCAAGCTGAAGCTGGATGGACTCACCTCTCGTCGCACCATACTGCACTCCTGTCTCTCCAGCAGGATGTTGAGTACCGTGGCCCACAGGCCGCCTGAAATGTTCTGGCAACTCTCTGACAGCGCCACACACCCTCTCTCGAGCGAACTCAGAGCCGCACCCACAGCCAGGCTGGCACAGCGCACCTAGAGCCAGACAAATACACACACACACTCGTGCTCAGACCCTGAACATGTGCTTGGCAGTGCTAACTGCCATGGGCTCTTTGGCGAGTAGCACTGGCACAACTTTGTGTTTATCATGCCCATTATTTTCAGTGCTCAGCATCTGCTGATCTGAGGGAGGCCTGGACATGCACGGGTACTTGGGAAAATTATCCAAAATAGAAGGCCAAGGCACACAAATTGCGAGATAAGATTTTCATCAAAATTACAGACACACATTTAATAATTTTATATTGACTATGACTGCATTCAGCACTAATGTACATTTTTAAACAACCCAATTTAAGAAATTTTTTTAAGTTTAATAAAATCCTTGGGCAGCTGATTCAACATTGATCAACAATGATTCAGCATGTCCATGGACTTTTGCGAAAATCATTTCAGAATTTAAATTTATATAAATGTATAAGGGAAAGTATATCATGTTCTTTAACAGGCAGTGTTGTTTATTGAATTGAATTTAAATTATGTTGTCATAAAATAAAATTGAAATTTGCCCTGACAACTAACTGAAATAAGTTTAAGTTATGGTACTAAAATTAATAATTCTAAAAATGAAATGAAATAAAAAATAAATAAAAGCTAAACTGAAATATTAAGAATGACAATAGCATGTAAACTTACTAAAATTAAACTGAAAACATAAAACTGAGCTAACAACTATTCAAAACAATAGTTCATGTTGAGTACCTACTGTATGTCCCAATGTTTATTTTAAGATTTGAAAGTCTCACCTCAGGGTCTCGGTCCACCCACAGGGGAATTAACCAGGCCAAGCCAAGCTGGGCGGCACTCTGCTCATCAGAGCTTTGCTCACGCCCCAAAGACCACAAGGATACCCAGTCCTTAAACAACACACAAAGCGTGGAGCGTAAAACTGCTGTACTAGTGAAACCTATTCTTAATTGGTAGTATAACGATCAAACTTAGTATTAAAGGGTTAGTTCACCCAAAAATTTAAATTGTCATAATTTACTCACCTTCATGTTGTTCCAAACCTGTATGAGTTTATGTTTTCTAAGGAACTTATTTTATGTTCATCAGAAGAAAGACTCGTTCTGATTAGGAACAACATGAGGGGGAGTAAATAATGACAGAATTTTAATTTTTGGGTGAACTATCCCTTTAAACAGGTTTCTATTGATAAACCAATATAATGACCAATATCATGTTCACTAAATTGATAAGAAGAAGTGTTAGCACCCCCTTGTGTCAGTTTCATAGCCTTCTGGTATCATTTTCAATTGCAAAGGCATTTCTGACCTCGTTTTTGGTTTCTTTCATCATCTCATGTGACAGGTGAAGCAGGCAGATAACAGCATTTTTTGTCACTCCTTTGCCCATGAAGGACATTGAGTTTCCTCCCAAATCTACGTAGAATGAAGAGATGACCTGGGAAGAGCAGTTAAATAGGAACACGATCATAATTAGCTGTCTGGGAGACGAATAGGTATCATTTGTGTTTGAATTACACATTTTGATTTGCTTTTTTTTTTTTTACCGAACCACCTAGATGTCAAGGTATATTCAAGTATGCCAAACAGTTGATAGACCCCGTTGACTTCCATAGTATTTTTTTTCCCTACTATGGAAGTCAATGGGGTCCATCAACTCTGTTTAACGGCATTCTTCAAAATATCTTGTTTAGCAGAAGAAAGAAATTCATACAGGTTTGAAACAACTTGAGGGTGAGTAAATGATTTCAGAATTTTCATTTTTAAGTTAACTATTCCTAGTTTAATTATATTATAGAGAAATATTGATGCAAATAAATGAGATACAGCTGAGACTCGGCTGATTAGTATGAAGTGAATCATGCTCAAGCGTTTGGGAACATCTTGGACCCTGCATGTGAGTGTGCGTTTAATGTGTTCTGTCTGGATGAGAGAAACAGGAATCGTGTATATACTCTGCGCAAAATATATTCTAGTGTGTAACCGAGGCACTTGAGAACATGTGTGTATGCATACTTCCAAGAGGCCACTGAGGTATTTGAGGCAGAGTGTGTTTGGCTCTATGCTGGGTGCGTGTGTGCTCCAGCCGGGCAGGGCGGTCACATGGGCCATGGTCCTGAGCGTGCGCTCAAGAGAGGGCAGGCCGTAGAAGCATGGAGCGTCGGACAAGCGCAGGCACTGTAGCAGGCGCAGAGACAGCTCAGAAGCAAACGGTCCGGACAGAACCCCACACCCCCTTAAAAGAAGACGAAAAATGCAAAGTGAGGAACAGAGTGATCATAATACAACCCCAAAAAATGCAATTAAAATCAAGAATCTGTCATTTGTTCATTCTCTTTCAACTATTTAACTGACAAAAGTGCAAAGATTTGTAGTGTTTTCACTGAACAACTTAATTGTGTTTTGTAAATATAAAAAAAAAATTGATTTTGATTCCGGTACGCTGTGGTTTGATTCCGGTACGTTGTGTCTTGATCCGTTGTGTTGTGGCTGAATTTTGTTGTGTTGTGCACTAATGGGCCACCGTAAGCACTACATGCACTACCATTCATAAGTTTGGAGTCAATGTGATTATTTATTTATTTAATGTAACAAAAAATGACATTTATATTGTTAAAAAAGACTTCTATTTTTTTTAAATGCTGTTTTCAACATTGATAATAATAATAAATGTTTGTTGAGCACCAAATCAGCTTTATATATATATATATATATAAATAATAAAAAACTAAAACGATCATAACATAGAAGGATCATAACAAGCACCATGAACAAACGATAAATGTTAGATTGCTGCTCATAAACTGAAAATGCATGCAGGGAAATGTCTTAGTAGATCAGATTTGCATTACAGGGCCTTGATACATCAACAACTAACAGTGGGAGTTTCCAATTTACGGATCCTTAAGGAGTTTTCAGAAGAGTTATTCCATAAATAACTAAATTAAATCAAAAGCGTCATTAGATTTGTATTTCTCCCCAGATGGCAGGTAGAAGCAGAAGTCTCCTAATGAGGATAGTAAAACATTTTATGCATGTACAGGAGAGAGAAAGGGAAGAGTGTTTTAGGAATAACAAATCTGCCTTGTCGGTCTAAATGGTTACAATGAGTGTGTTTTGGGGAGTAAACAGATGTGACAGAGTGTTTTAGCACCCTCTCTAACCACAGGTGCATGCTAAACTCAATAGCTGCTGCAGCTCTTGAAAACATTGGAAGATTTAATTAAAATGCACAGTGGCCTGCAAACCAATCATCTTCATAGAAAAAAAAAAGACCAAGATCAAAAAGTGATATCTTGATTTTACTTCAAATTTTTTTTTAGAAGCTTCTTGGAGCTATGGCTTAGGGGTTAGCGCACATGTTCTGGGCACATTGAGCTGCGGTGTGCATGTGGGTGACAGGTTTGAGCTCCACATAATCTCTGTAACGACATAACTATCCAATGACAGATGAAAGACATTTAGCAACAGTAACTGAATACCCTGGTAAATACACTACTGTTCTGAAGTTTGGGGTCAGTAATTTTTTTTTAAAGAAATTAATACTTTTATTCAGCAAGTACATATTAAATTAATCCAAAGTGACAGTAAAATATTTTTCTATTACAACTTTCTATTCATAAAGTATTAATGAATAAAGTATATTTGTTAGGTATTAGGTATCTTTGTCATTATTATTGATTAATTGTCTGATTGCAGTCATTTGATCTAATTGAAATTATTTCAGATATCTGCAATAATATTCCCGTTTAAATTTAATCACATTTTGTCAAAGAATATAAAAAACTGTTGTAAAGGACATCAAGAGATTTAAAGGTCAGTGGGTTTAATCAGACTGCATAATATAATATATTATATTATATGGGCCTATTTTATTAACATTTTTATTATTATATTATATACGATTCCAAGTTAAAAAAAAGTATTACAGAAAGTGATATGAACAAAACAGAATTAAATAATTAATCGCAATTATTTGTATGACAATTAATCAGCACAAAATTCATGATAATGACAGCCCTAATCACGGTTTCCACTAAAATATTAAGAAGCTTTTCCAACATCAATATTAATAAGAAATGTTCTTGAGCACCAAATCAGCATATTAGAATGATTTCTGAAGGACCATGGTGACACTGAAGACTGGAGTAATGATGTTGAAAATTAAGCTTTGCATCACATTTAAAATTAAGCTAAATAGGAAATGGTTCTTTTAAATTGTAATATTTCGCAATATTACTGTTTTTTGTTGTTGTTGTATATTTACTGAGCAGGAAAGACTTCTTTAAACAATAAAATTCAAATTCTTATTTTTCGATTGGTAGTGTATAAGGCCTAACAGTCAAGAGAGATACTGAAAATATAGTCTTCAAAAAGGAAATGGGTCCAAGACAGTACTCAGGTAGGTGCCACAGTGTGTGTGGGTATGTTCTATAGATAGAGCTGTCTGATGGTTGACTCCATGTGTTAAAGAATATGAGTGAGTCAGTAAGTGTGGGTCTGTTGTTAAATGAGTCAAGTGAGTCATTTTGTGTGTCTGAGAGAGTGACTCATTCATTGTCCCTGAGTTTGTGAGTCACGTGTGTCACCCACCACTGTGTGTGTGTTACCTGTCAGGAGTGTGTGTCATTCGAAGCAGCAGAGTGTTGAAGAGGCCTGTCAGTTCTCTCTGTAGCCGGTGACTGAGGTGGGCCTGAAGCTTGTCCGCTTCCCCCTGTGACTGGATCTGTGTGTGGGTCTGCAGTTCAGCACTCAGCAACAAGTTCAGCAGGGTGTGTGACTCCTACGCACACACACGAATACACAGCTACTTAATGTGATCTGTCAATTACTGCCATCTTATACCTCCTGATTCAGGTGAACACAATTTGATGACCCCATCATTACCCTTCACAGGAGCGACTACTAAAAATAGCAGCTTTATTACAAATTCCTCATTCAGCAACACTAGAAACCTTAATCATGCATATAATTTACCTACAAATTCACACAGCAGGGATAAAAGTAGATTTTATACATTCTGAAGAAAATGTGTGTGGAGTTCCCCATGTTAAAGCCAGTCATAATATTTGGGTGGTTGCTGTGCTAGGGTGTTCTGTGTGATTTTTAAGGTGTTCTGGCTAGTTGCTACATCCGGCAAATTTGAGATTTGCTCTGCAAGTCCGTCTGGCCAAGAGCCCATTCAAGCCCATTTCCAATTTTTCCAAATCGAGATACCAATCACAAACGTTGAGTTGGGCTTTACACGATAACGATAGCACAGCGACGTTGAAGCGTCATCTCCTTCATCGCTCTGATTGGTTTTAGGTCTATCCAATTGCGCCCAGAGGCATTTGAGCGACGTCCGTTGGTGACGTCCCTTTGGAAATGGACTGTGAATGAACCTTCCCCAGACCCACTCTCAGTTAGTCTGGTGTCAACCAGGCTAGCTAGTTGCTTATAGTTGTAAGTGTGCAACTGATTGGAGTTGATCTGTGATCCGTACGGACCAGGCCCCATGGTTCGTCACGCAAGTGATTCGCGGATTAATTGCTAAGGTTAATCATCATAGAATGAGAATTGTATCATTTGCACATCTTTTCTTGACAATTTAGACATTTAAGCGATGTTAACCCATTCAAGTACAAGAGGCGAAAGAGAACTCAATTGCGCGCTGTTATCTGCACACACCCAATGCACGCACACACAGAGGCCTTCAGATTGATTCAAATTGATTCCTCTTTCCCATCTTCTTGCGCTTGAACGGACACATACACACAAAATGATGGTAAAATACCTGTTTCTGCGAGTATTCTCGTAAACACTGTTGTTATGTCTTAAGTGAACATAAACAGTTGAGAAAGAAATCGGATGTGTATCATTATATTGGATCTGTTCATTGGGGCTTAAAGCGACAGCAACCTATAAATACCTGCTGCCAAGTCATTAAAGGGTTAGTTGACCCAAGTTAAATGTTTTTTTTTTCTTACAAAAACGCATCACTTCACTTAAGATGGTCTTTCTTAACCCCCTGGAGCCGTATGGATTACATTTATGATGGATGGATGCGCTTTTGTGGCCTTCAAAATATCAGTTACTATTCACTCCCATTATAAAGCTTGGAAGAGCCAGGATATATTTTAATATAACTCTGAAAGAAGAAAGTTATATACACCTAGGATGGCTGAGTAAATTACGAGATCATTTTCATTTTTCGGGTGAACTAACCATTTAAATGCTAATAAAAACAACTAAAGACATTTTAACAAAGATGAATCTATATTTAATTTATACAGAGAACAATATATTACATTTAATGATTACATTTCTGTACCTGAATACTACTGTTAGACCTTACTTAATTCATAACTTTGTCATATTGCATTTATCTATGGTTGTAATTAGTTTTTTTTTGCTGATCGAAAAAATTGTCTGATCCGTGATTTAAAAACTATGATCCGAACCGTGAGTTTACTGACCCGTTGCACTACTAGTTGCTAGGGCCACTAGGAGATCGCTAGGATGTTCAGAATGGTTGTTAGGCAGGTAAAAAAAAAAAAAAAGTGTGATGTGTTCTGGTTAGTGGTCTTGGTGGTTACACAGGAACTGTTGGGAAGTTGCTGTTGGGTGTTCTGTGTGGTTGCTTAGAAGAAAGGGGGTTTCTAATGTTACTTGTGCATCGCTAGTCATTTGCTAGGGGGTTAGAGATGGTTGCTAAAGCATTGGTAGGTAGTTGCTATGGTGTTTGGTGTGGTTTTTAAGTGATTGATAAGACATTATGAGTGATAGCTTTTTAACCAACTCGTAATTCTCTATGATATTCCTCTCCTTAGATATTTGTCATAAGTAATATTCAAGTAATCTCTCCTCTTCAGTAAGCCACACAATTTGAGCAATCATTCATCTCCAAAGCTCAATGATGCAGCTTACCAAAATTCTGTGCAAAAGTATATTAATAAGCATGTGCTTGTCTTAGCAGGCACCACTGAAAAAAACAAAACAAAAAAAACACGGTTGTGCCTGTGTTTCATTTAGACAGCACAGATGTTTGAGAAACACTCCAGCGACAGTGGATGCTCTCTGCATTTCACCACCTCCCCCACCAGGCGTTTCATCAAAACCAGCGTTCTCTGTCAAGCGTCAAGGCAGGTTTGTTTGCATACATACACATTAATGTGCGGTAAGGCAGGAATAGACTTTTAGTAAATAAAGCCATTCTTCCCCAGTGTGAGAAACAAAAACAATGACAGCTGAAGAATGTCTCTCCGTTACAAGCCCTAATTCAATATTAATGTATTTGTATTGCTCCGCAGTGTGATTTATTTCAGCTCCTCTTAATAAATACAACACACTGTTCATTTGAGGCAGGAGGGCAAGCTAATTTAATTATCAAGGTACAATAAGTCTCTTTATTATTTTTACGAGGGCTCCAAAGAGAAATAAAAGCACTCCATAAAGGATTCAACACGGCTGTGGTATGTGGCACAGGTTTATTCAGAAATACCTGGTTTAGGAGTAATTCTAGGAGCCATTTTAGGTCCTGGTTATCCAATTCAGACTGATTCTGCTTGAAGAAGGTGTTAAGGAATGAGACTATGTCCACCAAGAGCCTCTCATCTTGACGGCAAGCTGGACGTACCATAATAAATCTGTTATGTTAATAAAAAAAAGAAGAGTTATGTTGGCATTCAAAAGTTTGGTGTTGGTAAGATTCTTTAAAATAAAGGGAAGTAAAATCATACAGGTTAGAAACAACTTGAGGGTGAGTAAATTATGACAGAATTTTAATTTTTAAGTGAACAATTCCTTTAATCGATTTAAATGTGTCTTTGCTGAATACATTTCGGTACTATTTTTAGTTTCAGAGTCATTTCTAAGATCTGTTTTGCCAAAGATAAAATATTGTTCTGCTTTGTGTCTGAAGGTGTCAGCTCATTCATTTTTTAAGGCTGTGTAATGCTGGTGCACTCCATCAAACTCATGCAAAGTCATGCCTGGTGATCACAAATCACATATCCTGAGGTATATGGAAAACAAATGTATAGATCACACACACAGTGTGTTTACCTCTCTACAGCGTTGTGCCAGCTTAGGGTTTGCAGGATGTTCTTGCTGCTCTGGGCAGTGGATTTGAGAGCAAGGCGGTCAGCAAAAAGGTACAGGTGCATTCTGGTCAAGGCAAAGGTCACGGTGCTGTGGGAGCTTGCATCACGAACCCCGTGAATGCAGTCCCCTAACCCGGATCTTAAATTGCTTATTCTTAACACCACCACCTGAGATTCAGACAGCACCAGATCACCATGAAACCTTAGGGTGAGGAGGAAGCAGAAAACGAGGAGTTACAAAAAAAGTTAAGACTTTCAGCACTCTAACCCACGTGGCATGTTGATGTCACTGAGGCCAAAAAACGCATGTGTCGTAAGCAATTTTAAAAAAAAATCTGGATACAAACATGTTAGATATGAGCCTCGGTGATGATTATTAATAACTAACTATTAAATTGTTAAGTTCCTCACACAAAAATATCATATGGCTTCAGAAGACTTGGAACAGTGCACAAATAAACTTTTATGGCACCTTGTTGTTGTTTTTTGAAGTTTGACACAGATGGTATCTGAAGCATAAAGCTTGAAAAATAAAAACAAAAATTTCCTTCCACAGATAAATTACAGCATAGAGGTTTGGAGCGACCGTAAATAATGAAAATTTTTATTTTTTCATTTATTCCTTTAGGGAGGCCAGACAAGTTTACTGCCAGCAGATCAGCAGATCTGTAATCATTTTATACTTGGTAACAAATCAACAGCTTCTGTGTATTAAAATGACGTTAAGTTCTACTGCAAAAGTTTCCAAACAGTTCAGCAATAAAAAACGATCCATCTTAACTCTTAAGATGATCCAGATTTACTGCCTAAAACTCCTAGTGCTCAATACAATTTGAGTGCTTGAAAACAAATAAAAAGCTTTGAGAATGTCAAAAGTGCACATATTATGCTATTTTAAAGATTCATGTTCTTGTTTTGGAGGTCTACAACATCTTTACATGCATCCAAGTCAAAAAACACTTTCATTTTCTCATAATATTAAAGAAACCGTTCAATCAAGGATTCGGTCCCAACATTTCAACAGCACAAACCAAACTTTTCCAACAACTACAATTTTTTTTTTTTTTAGGGGGGGGGGGCGCGGGGGGGGTCAAATTAGATGTTGTTCACGGGCAACCAATGAAGACCAAAGGCTGGCATTATCCAAATATTTTACAAACCTACTTGGGTTCGTACAGGAAATACAGGCTGGAATTACTGACGGCTCCTTTCAGGCCGTTCTAAATCGGTTCAGTATCTCCATTTAACATGCACTTTGATATTTGAAACTTAGCAGACATTTTACATTCGCAAACAGCTATATTACACACCACATGAAACATAATATCCGAAAAAAAGCATAATGGGGCACTTAAAATTAAAATTTACCTTAAAATGCTCACCACGAGGAACTTATTCAAGCATGCGAGTAAATTATACTTACTCCAGTACATCACTCCTAAAACCCTTCAGATGCTCCAGGAGTCCATCAATCCCAGAATGCCATGCTGTGTTCCAGGTGATCTGCAGTGCTTCCCAGGCAGGTTTCAGACTCAGCAGGTCTGAATATGGAGGGAGAACTGAACAGTAGGGACTCACTGCATGGTGTGAAGGCGCTTGAAACGGAAGATTATACCTGTAAGAAAATATGAGATGTAACACATTTCATATACAGTTAATCTGTCAAATAATAGTTAAATCACCATTTAATTTTCCCATGACACCTATAAAAGTCAGGTTATGGGGGAATTAAACGGCCGTTTCTTTTAAGGCACAGCTAGAATGTCAAAATGGATGTGATTTACCTCTGTATAATGGCAGCAGGCAGTGAGAAGGAAGACAGGCCTGTGTCTGAGCCAGCTTTGTCAGTCCTGATCAGGGCAGAAAGAGTGTGAAATGTAACATGAGCCAAAGCATTCTGGTTTTTAACATATTTCAACTGTTTTTTAATCTACATAATGAAAGTCATTGGAGACTAAAACAACACTGGACCCCATTGACTTTAATTTTTGGCTGAAATATCCCTTTAAGGAACACTCCACTTTTTTTGGAAATAGGCTCATTTTCCAATTCCCCTAGAGCTAAACAGTTGAGTTTTACCATTTTCGAATCCATTCAGCCGATCTCCGGGTCTGGCAGTAGCACTTTTAGCATAGCTTAGCATAGATCATTTAATCTGATTAGACCGTTAGCATCACTCTCAAAAAATGATGCAGGAATGAGTATGAGTATAGTTCCTAGCCATATTGTCCAAGAAAATCACAACTTTTCATTTTAAAAGTGTCTTAGTACACGATGTAACTACAGAAGAGGCAAGTTTTAAATAGGAAAAATACTTTAAATAGGAAATTTTAAATAGGAAAAATACAACTCTTTGGTCATTTTTTTGAGAGAGATGCTAACGGTCTAATCAGGTTCAATTATCTATGCTAAGCTATACTAAAAGTGCTACCGCCAGACCCGGAGATCGGCTAATTTCAGAACTGATTTGAGCTTCAGATGTGATGTATTCTAAAATCTATGAATGCGAGGTGATTTCATACTTATTTCATAATTAATGTTGATTAGCCCTAGCCCCACTATGTTTTTCTTTGAGACCTATTTGGAGCTCATTTGTTTTGTGTGGGTATATTCATACATTTATCATATTCATTCAATTCTTTCATTTTATCATGGTGAGTAAGCGGAGGGTAATGGTTGCTTCACGTTTAATTTGAAAGTTCCATGCGACTGCCACTAGGGGTGAAATGCGACAATTGTATGTGAAAGTAGAAGATTTACATTTATTCATTTAGCAGACACTTTTATCGAAACATACAACTGAAGAATACAACAGTGATACAAGTGCAAATGCTAGTAATACAAAGTTTTAAAAGACATCTGAGATAGTGGAAAGCTGGCTTTCCAGTTGTTGTTTTTTTAACTGACAAGGTTTGATGAAACCAACTGCAGATATTTTACATATCGACCAATGGAGTGTGAGATCATACAACAAAGAGAACTTACCAAACGTCCATTCGTGCGATTTCATCAAACAGCAGAATGCACATCAATGTGGCAGCCTCACTCACATCCCCCTGACTCTCCTTTATCAACAGAGATGCTTAAAAAGAAAAAAAAAAAAACAATTGAAATGGCCAGGGAAGCAATCATTTAAATGTACAAATGTGTCGTAGCATGAATTGTACAGCATGTATTTGCATTAAAAATGCTTAGTTGAGGCAAACAGATTTTAAAGGCCGCATCCTGGGACCGAGGTGGAATAAAACACGAAAACAAAACTATAAAAAGGAAAACAACACAACTCATCCATTATAGATGTGAAAGTAAAACAAAACAAAAAGGGCTCGAGTCCGTACTCTAGGCGATCACAAGCATTCGCAAACAGCTTATCGGGGAGCTCTTCACTGGACATGTTTCTAACTGTCTGGACATGCATAAAAATTACATTTGCCATTTGTGCATTGTCTAGAGAACTGGAAGGCTCATGCCAATAGCTCTGAATTTCCAGCAGTAAATAAACAAAATGCAACTGCAAGCAGCAATTAAGTGGCCAAACACACCAGTGGATCTTGTGACGCCATGATCTTTTGATATTTTCTTTTAGCTTGAAAGGCTAGAAGAAGATATGTTATTTCTTGTAACAATTGACCGGTATGTGGTGCAAACTTTGCACATACCCTAGGCCTAGGGCACTGTGAGAAATGACAGACTGTTTAAAAATTGCCATTAACTTGTTTGTTTGTGTTGAAATGGTTGTGAAAAACAGAAATCCACTTAATCATATTTGTGAGGTTGGCTCTACATATGGTCTGAGCTAATTTTGTGAAAGACTACAGACCTTGAAAATAAAGCAATCAAGCCTTCATAAATATATTGTGAGAAGAATGAGTTTAACCTCCCTGACAAATAAATCAGCATGATCCAAGAAATTTGAGGAAAACTGTAAAATTGTAACAATCCAAAAAGTTTGAGGTTAGTAGTATGTTTTTTTAAAATACTTTATTCAGCATGGGCACATTACATGAAAAATGTTTTAAATTAATTTAATTTGAGTAAATGAAATTGTCCAAAAATTAGACTACAGACATGCATAGTGTTAAAAAAATCTTTTTGTTATTTTTAACTTTCTATTCTTCAAAGCATTTTTTTTTATACAGAAATATTAAGCAGCTCAACTGTTTTAAAAAATTGAAAATAATAAGAAATGTTTCTTTAGCACTAAATCAGCATATTAGAATGATTTCTGAATGATCGTGTGACACTGAAGAGAAGACTGAAGAAATGGCTGCTGAAAATTCAGCTTTGCATCACAGGAATAAAATTCTGTACACTTATAAAGAAAACAGTTATTTTAAATTGTAATAATTGTTCACAATATGAACAGTTCTTACTCTATTTTTGATCAAATGAAGGCAGCCTTGGTGAGCATAAGAGACTTCTATATTTTTTACAAAGGAAAAAAAAACGTACCGACCCCAAAATCTTGAACGGGAGTGTACATGCTATTGCAATGAACTTTGAACTGTTGGTGGCGCTAGATGGATTGAGAGAAGGACCCCAAAACTGGCACCATGAACACTGAGGGCCTTCCCAATCACTGTGCCAAAGGGGCTGCCATAAACTCCAAGAGCATGAAAAATAATAAGAAAACTAACATCTAAAAAAGGTGTCTACAAAACTTTGGTTCTCGGGACTAATTAACCAACTATCTACAATCGGCTGAATGAATGAAGGTCAGAGGGATGTTTTACGTGCCGTACCTCTGAGCAGCGTGATGAGAAGAGACGTCTTCTGAGCCAGACTGTGACGCAGAGAGGGGTCTGCAAACACCAGCTTCCTCAGCATGCATATACTGGGCTCCAACATGCAATCCATGATCTGGATAATGAATACAAAGCCTGAATGCAAATCCTTCTAGTGTCAATAGATCCCCCATGAAAAAAATAATCCCCCCTAAGAAAGTCCCTGGTTGCAAGGCAGTACTTTTTCAAAGTTCAGGAACTTTCGGGGGTGGGACTTGGGCGCTGAACATGCTGACTGGATGAGTTAATGCTGCATTTTGATTGGTTGACTCCACGCAGCATTTCATTTCACCCACCATTTTTTAAAAATGTGGTTCCACGCAGCCCTAAGTCACCGGACTAATTTGCATAATCTTCACGGTACTTTAGATAGCGGTGGAAAAGTTTTCCGGGTAATTTCGGTGGAAACGCGGCTAAAACAAGCCTACAATTTATTAAATTAACACATATTACACAGACACTTCATATGTAATGGTATTAAATGATTCGTTAATTGCATTTAATAGATAATATACTTTCAATAAAACATTTGTAAATGGTTCGTAAAAGGTGTTTTTATGCATGTTTGGGATGAGTTTTTGTTGCATTTTCACTATTCTGACCAGCAAGCGTCACCAGCATGTGCAGTTTCAAAAGATTTTAAAAAAAATTTTTATCACTTTGCAAAGCAAGTGGTTCGACTGATTCAAAGATTTGAAAGGTGTTGTTTCTCCCATCTCTAGTTGATCCTAGGAAAAAAACACACATCTGCGATAAACTACAGCACTGCTAAGCTGTTTGGAGTGGTGTTATGCCACAGCTTTAGAGGAAAAAGTCATAATTCATCACGATTGAGTCTAGAAGTGTTTACACAAACACAAATCGCAGTCATAACATTCACAGTAAAAACCAGTTGGCACATAAAGTTAGACAAGTAGTCAAAACAAACAGCCACCGCAGTGACGTAATTGATGGTAACAGCACTAACTAGGCATGGCAAATGGAGGAGACGTATCGGATTCTGCTCGTGGCATAATTGCCAGACATTTCTGTGCATAATTCTCGCTAATTAGCCATATTAGCAGGCTGGAATACTTGACAAAGCTGGCAGCTTTCAGCCTAGGGATGCAGAGATCATGCAATAGATGCGAATTAAGACTGACTCACTCTTGACTGAAACCATTAACTCACGCATCATGCCCAGGCAACCAGTTTCCTGAATTCATTGAGGATAAAAGGCTCACTGAACAAAAGAGAATGTGAGGTTTACCGCCACATTGTTGTTGACACACTCCGTGATGAAAGATATGAGCTTGTCTGATAAGCCCAAAGCCTTCAGAACCACATGCATTGATGAATCTATAAAGAACATAATGAAAAAAAAAAAATCAAGACCGGCTTTGTTTCTAGAACTTCTTGAAATATGTGTTATTTGCTGTCAATTTATGTTTCAAAGATCAAAAGCATTATTCAAAACACTTAAAATTGGTTTGTGGGGCATTTCAAGAGAAATGGACCTCACTTTTGGATAGATGACGTGTTTAATTGATGAAGTTCACTCATAAGGTTATGTCTAAATTAATCTAAAAGGTAAAAACAGGTAAACCAAATCTATTGAACATCTATAAATTAAATATGGTGTCTTCTCAGCCTAAGGTTAAGATTTTGAATTAGATTTTATTTTTTGTATTTTGTTAAAGTGTTAGTAATTTTGTTGTATTTTTGTCATTTTTAATAGTTTTTTATTAAGTTTAAGCATTTAAGTTTTAGTTTATTTAGTAAGTATTTTAGCACTTCAAGTACAATTCAAAGTAATGCATTTTTGTCCATGGTTTAAATTTTAATTTTAGATTTAGTTAATGATAAAAACAATGGGATGCACAGATGGATTCCTCACCTTGCAGAACAATAGCCAACTGATCAGCCGCAGATTTCCGCAAAACTAGATCTACTGTTTCCGACGTAAGGATAGTGTACAATTTATTTACAGACTCCACCTATTTAAACAAACAAACAAACAAAAAAAACGTTTACTGAAGATTTTGTCAGACCACTAACAGAGCAATTTTTTTTTTTTACATGGTGTCAATGGCAATAATAACTACTCCATACAATGGATTCAATGCAACACAATAGTGTCTTATTAATAAATAGGCTGCTAAGTGAGGGAGAAGCGTTTTACCTTCACGTATGACTTTTCTGAATTGCTCAACTTTATGTCCACACTTTTATTAAGAACATAGAGATTTGGTAAACATGACAATGTGGAGCTGTCCAGGGTTGGTCTGGAGTTGCTGGCTCCCTCAGCGCTGGTCAGGTGTGGTAGCAGATGTTGGCCTGCTTTATTCCTCACGCTAAAAGTTGCAAACAGAGCCAGAGTATTTACAAACTTTGGTAAGAAGTTATTAAGCTCAATGTCAAAGCTGCTCTTTTCCATTCAATCAAAGTGAATGCTGATCACGACTGTCCAGCAATGTTTTCTGTGAATAACATAACTTTCAGTCTGTTAGCCTTTGTGAAAAAGTAAACTTTAGAATACTTTTAAATAGAAATAATGTTAACACTTTAAAATAAGGTTTCATTAGTTAACATAGTTTAAATTAACTAATAATAAACTACACTTCTAAAGCATTTATTAATCTTTGTTAATGTTAACAAAATTTACTAATACATTATTGAAATCAAAAGTTGTATTTGTTAACATTAGTTAATGCACTGTGAACTAACATGAACAAACAATGAACAGTCTATTTGTATTAAAGGAGCAGTATGTAGGATTGTGGCCAAAACTGGTACTGCAATCACTTTAAAAATACCATAGAGCGCTGTATCCCCTCCCCCTACCCCCTGACTCGAGGTTGCCAGATAAGCTGCAGGATTCAGCAGAAACGTAGGCTGCTTCCAATGGCAAGTGACGACGAGATGTACACAGTAAGTTTTTTTTCTGTTCATTATGTTTATGCTTCATGCGAGACATTTTGATATTTTGATAAGTAATTATGTATTTTCAAAATGTACTAATTGTCATTGTCATTGTCATGTATGTTCATATGTGACAGTATAATCGTAAAGATGTATGCTCGTATATGACAGACAGAACAATAGCTGTTAGTCTAACTTGTAACATTATTTATCTGTCATTAATGTACGGTAAGCAAGTTTTTGTCATAAGTAGGCTAACAAATAACCAAAACATTTGCCACAGCAATTATACTGCGGGACAAATTCAATACCACCAATGGCTATCACAGGGTTGTTTTCAGTTCATCATAAAATATTGTTAGAGTAACTAAATTTCAGAGCTGCCAACTCTCACGCATTGGCCGTGAGACACCCGCATTTGAGTGGTTTCACATGCTCACACGTCACACCCCCGATTTCTCACGCTGAAATGTCAACCCTGTCGGTAAAATGCCTGAAAGAGGAGTTTATCTATAGATTTACCTGTTGAGCCACTCGTGATCGACTAGTTATGCCGCAAATGAGTTAAAATGTCCCGGAATCTAGAGCGAGCGCACATGAGACAGAGAATCCGCGTGGCGCGCGCGCACGGCAGAAGTGGAAAGCGAGCGAGAGCCCATGTTGGAGAATGCCATCGTCCATGATGTACGCGAAGAACGAATGACGAATAATTTTTTCTGAGGTAAAGTTAGGCTTCTGTCTCAATTACGTTTCAAATTGCCATAATGGGCGTGCTTTATGTTGTTTTCCTCTGCGTCTCAGCATAAGGACAGAGAAACGGGCTCCTATAATGCATTGCTAATGTTAGTATACGTCCATGTGAGCTAACGTTACGTTACTTTGCACGAACATGCATAACTTTGTTCGACTGTCATGCATATATGAAATGTCCATTGACATCAAGTATAAGTTAGCCAAGCATAGATTAATCTTACCTGTCCAGGAGAAAATTAGCAACGTTGGCGTCTGTTCAAATTCTTCTCCGTTTTCAGCCGTCTCCATCTTTCAAAAGCATCTCCAATACAAATTCTGGTTTTATTTCGGACTTTGTCACGATGAATTTCAGATTTATAACGAGGTCTTTTTGATTTAGTAACGTTAGACATTTTTATCCGACTAGAGTTAGGGTAAATTAGAGCAAAGCTGGCAACCCGGATCCCGAAACACTACTGACTTCGTGATTGGTAGATAGGTGGAGGGTGGCGCATCAGACCAAAACACAACATGACAACATCAACATCAGTTGAGGGCTGCAAGTCCAGTTTTTAAATGACAATATCCTAGCCATACTACTGTTGTCAGTGATATAAGTATTTGAAATGAACATGATAATGTGTAGTGACACATCAAGGCCTTTTTATGAATAATTGAAATAAATGTCTTACATACTGATCCTTTAACTAACATGATCAAAGATTAAAAAAATACAGTAACAAATGCATTGCGTTCATGTTAGTGAATACATCAACTAACTTTTAAATAATTCTACTGTCTTCTGAGAAAAAATATATATATATATCACTGCTGAATGTACCAACAAGCATTAAATGGTAAAATAAAATTTCCTTTAATGTCATTTTTATGAAAACATGTATTTCAGGTATTTAAATATGTTTGTATTTAAACATTTGTAATGAAGTTGCAATTTAATAGATATAAAATATATAACCTTTAAATGTATTATCGAATACTAATTAAAATGATCAAGTACTTTACATGTGCTTTAGCATGTTAGTCAACAGATTTTTAAAGCACGACAAAAGATTATTAAAACAATGATTACAAAGTGCACTTTTTTATAGTGTGATTAATTGTGTAAGGAAACCGTAGTAAAAGTGTAAGTTAAGTAGACTTTTGTTTCATTATATTTATATTATTTCATGCAAGACATTTTTTTATATACAATTTTAAGATTTGCACACTACAAGTACACATACAATACAATGTATGACACTTATTTTTCACTTGGGAAAGCTACTGTATAGTTTCAGAAGACTGAATATATCCATGTGGAACTACTTTTACAATGCTTATTAACCTTGATTTTCACAGTTCCCATTCAATTTCGTTGTAATAGAGCAGCAATAACATTCTACAAACCATCTCTTGTTGTGTTTCACAGAAGAAAATGATATGGGTGAGTAAATTATGACAGAATTTTCATCTTTTGGTAATTATTGCCATAAGAAGGTGAAAGAAATCCAAATTGATGTGCGCTTTAAACTCACGTGTGATGCTTGGTGAACAGAAGCCGGAGGGCCATCCGTAATCTTGTAGGCGGTGAACAAACCTCATCTTCCTTCTCAGCAGATGCTTCACTTAACAGCAAGGTACAGTTTCCCAGGGCGTCATCAGTACTGGCATAACTCTAATATACATAAACGCACAAAGGTTTAACACAGCAGAAAATAGACTTCTAAAACCTAAATACAACATGGAACAACAAGAAATAAACACACAATTCCGACAGACTATTTCACCACGCTTTATTGAAAGCACAAACCAATTACTGAGAGGCTTCAGCTAAAATGAATCAAATGTGATGACCTTGACAAGATTTATGAATATTCAATGCCACTCCAACCCCACCCCCACCGTTCAAAAAATGAAACGCAGCTTCTGTGGTTGAAAAGTACAAGATAACCATGTTTATAATAGAATGCTGCGTGACATGGATATTCCCATTCTGCCTCGGGCATCTTGCAAACACGTTAATATTACATTGGAAATTATTTTTTCATCCAAGTTTGACGGTTATATTGCTGCTATGCGCTTGTGTGCGTGAAGAGAGATGTGGATAAAGGAAAGTGTTTGCACCTGTAATATAGGAATAACCGGGTAAAGTGCCTCATTAAATCTGCTCCAACTTGCGGCTGTCATCATCAATCGTCCCTTCAGCAAATAGAGTAGAATATCCTTGGCAGCAGCGCTCACCTTTGGATCACACATAAAGTTAGTTGATGGCGCTATGATATTGCACATACAACAAGCTACCTCGTCCAAATCCACCAAACACCACCTACAGCAGTGTGGCGGGGGCATTTCCAATGTCAATCATTAGTTTGGCATGACCTCAGTAACCCATTAAACATACAGCGTGGATACATTATTTATTAGTGAGCTGTGTATTGGTAAATCAAAATATTTCTTCTTTGTGCATTACTTGGGGTCTCGCTGGAAACAGGAAGATGAATTATTCACCTCTCTTGCTTGGTCTTGAAGGCCAAACACACTGATCTCATAAAGGACATGGGAGTGAAGCAAGAAATGCACTCCGCTGCAGATGGATGAGGCCGGTTTGGCCACATTCTGAACTCCCAAACACTCCTGTGGGGGTGAGAGCAGCAAGTTAGGGTGGGGATATTAAAGGCTACCGGGTTCAAGGGTCACTAACACCCTATGTGGAGTGTAATGGAATTGCTAGGAAATGTAATGGCAATTCAATGTATCATAGACACACCCATTACAAAGGGTAACAGCATTTTACCCCCTGCAAAAGGAAGAACTCTTAACTAAAATAATTCTGTCTGGAAGTACCAGGTCATCAGGTGGTCAAGCTTGCCAACTAGTCCAAAAGATGCTTTGGAACATAAAGAAGATTTTTGTAAGATTTTAAATATATGCACTATAGGTTTGGGGTTGGTTAGGTTTTTTTAATGTTTTTGAAAGATGTCTCTTAAGGTTATCAAGGCTGCATTTATTCAAAGATGCAGTAAAAACATTTACTCAAACATTTGTGCTGCTTAATATTATTGTAAAAATTGTATTATTGTTTCTTTCTTTCTTTTCAGGGTTCTTTGATGAATAGAAAGGACAGCATTTATTTGAAATATAAATATTTTGTAACACTATTAATGCATTTATCTTTTGATTAATTTAATGCATCCTTGTCGAATTAAATTAGAAATTTCTTTCAAAAAATGTTTTAATGAAGCAAACATACTGAACTTTTTGGTATTGAAAATGTTAAATTACATAATTTTTGATAATAATATAATTAGTGCTGTCAACGTTAATGCGAAACATTTTTTCCAGTTTAACGAATTAAAAATATTTAACGCAATTAACGCAGCATCCGTTTTTTTCAGTCATCCTTTGACTAGCGTTACATAATATGATCACGCTCTTCTTCATGCAAATGCTTTTAAACCACTCAAGCGCGACAAGACAAAAGAGAACACGCTGGCTGTGAATGTCTTGACCATAGACGGTAAAAAAACATTAAAACGTAAGTGTTTTTAATTGCGATTAATCACAGACAAATCTGTGATTAATCTAGCTCATTTTCTTAATCGATTGACAGCACTAAATATAATATAATATATATAGAAACTCTAACACTATATTTAAAAAGCATGAATATTAATCAAACAAAATTGTTTAAACTTTATTTCAAGTTGGACACATCTGATTGTAGAGTCCATATCACAAAAAATAATTTGTTCATGAATCTATAATGGCCATTCTTTTTTGAGAATCAACATTGAACTGCAGTGCAGGAAACCCTGGATTAATGGGTCAACTTTTGCCCTAGCAGGTCCTAGTCCAGCAAATCAACCGCCTAAAGAATGTTAGATAAGTTTGACCCTATAAAAACCATATACTTCCAGCAAAAATCTGAAGATGGTTAAGCTGGAATTTGCAGTTCCAAATCTAGGTGTTCTTTTCTGTCACTCATCTACAGGAAGTGGTTAAAAATAAGCTTCTGCAATTTTTACTGCACATCTTGTACCTTCAAACTGCTCAGAGTGCAGGAGTAGGTTTCCACCTTCACTTGGGACAGAGGGTGAGACAAAAGCTTCAGAAATATCTTCTGACTCTCCGACTGCAGAAGCGGGCTTGCTTGTGCAAATTTCCACCTACGAAGAGACACGATTTTACAGATTTTTATACGATGACACCTCTTCCACAGTGTCAGACAAAACAGCAGATGTCAATGGTGTTTTTACAGTTTCTATAATTCCGAGAAACTTACAGGTAGGAGCACATTTGGACGCATTCCTTCACCATCGGTAGGTGCTGATGGTACGGAAAAGCATCTATTCCTTGGTCAGCGAGCTCCAAAAGCTCATGCCAATTCTTATCGCCCTGTAAAGCAAAATTTCCACTTGAAGCACTTCTACTTGCAATTCAACAAAAGGTTGAGTAAATAATAATCTTTTCGTGAGCTAGTCTTTTAAAGTTGGCATGAAATGGAAGTTGTGATACACTTTTCTTCCTTAATGTGATGTATATCTGAGTGAAATGGCTTCTCGAATAAAAAAAAACTTGATTTTGTCCATTGGGAATTGAGTGAATTGTTGGATTGCTGTGGTTTACTATCGCTGTGATGTCATTTGAGTGACAGGTTGCCGATTAAAGTTACTTTGATTAAATGATTTCATTACTTTGATTTCATGCCCATTTCCTCCATTTTCATAATTAGAGCTTACCTTTTCTGACATGTAAAGTTAATCTTTAAAATCACAAATAATTTAATAACACTAATAAATTAAATCTTTAGCAAATCTCAACTTGAGACAACATTTCAATATATTTTCTTTTTTTGTATTTTCTTTTTAATTTATTTAGACAATAGGTGTAGAATTTTAACATTGTCTAACATAATAAAATAATTATCGGCTTCTTGGTATCGACAAGGATTTTAATACCAGTGGATTCATTGAAGAAGGCATGCACTGAAAGAAATTGTTCTAGCAACAAGTTTGTCATTCTTATAGATCCAATCAATACTTCAGCCTTAAGCAAATCACAAAATGACTCAAAACAAAAAAATTGCGACAGCTTTTCTTCCCTTTTGTGATGTATTTGCAAGTGAAAGCTTCTTGAACAAGAAAAAAAAGTAGGGGACTTAAATTTGTCCATCAGGAATTGACTGGAACATTGGATCATTGTGGTTTGCTATTGCTGTGATGTCATGTGAGCCGGTAAACATGTCATCAGAGAAGAGACTGAAGTGAGAGGGTAAGTTATTTTGATTAAAAATTACAAGGGCCGTATGATTTAAAATAATATATATATATATATATATATATATATGTGCACGGATAACTTGTTCATCTATAATGAAATATTCCTTAAAAAAAAAAAAGAATTGTTCATTTTGGATTTCATGGTAAATCATTTAGTTAGACAATAGTGCAGAGTTTAAATATTGACTATGTCTTAATAATGAATCCACAAGAAGAAATATATTCTTCAAGTAGATATCCTACATGTTAGTAGTTCTTGAAAATTCCCAATCATTACCTCAGCCTGTGCATCCTTTAAAAAGGTGCATGTAGCCTCCATGCAGTGAGAAACACGATATACTCTACGATACAGGCTATATCTTTCAAAGCAAGCCTGCTCTAGGTACGCCACAGCTGACTCATGGATGAGGGGGTACGCCACACAGAAGGATGCGTCAAGACACAAGAGGAAAATGGCAGCCACTGTACTTTCCGGAAGGTTATCTTCAGCCTGTTTGTAAAGACAACACACATAAGGTAATAAACACACATATGTGCTGTAAACAAGCACACACTCTAATGAATTTGTCTATAATTACAGTGCTGTCCTTAGGTCTACAGCTTAACTGAATAATTAACCCTTTCACAGGGACTTCTGGTGTGTTTCACACTCTCATTTGTTTTAATAATGGCCATGAAGGACACGGCCATATGTCCACGGTGGCACGGCTTATTAATGTCTAAGAATGGCACAGCCATATGCTCACTCACCTTCTCCACAGGTAACAAGGTTTGCAGAAGACGTATTGTGAAAATGGCAGTGCCCGTGAAGACCATTCGGTGGTGGATCACAGATGATTCAGGCTGTTCAGAGGAAGTCATGCCATGGTGGTGGCACATAACGTCTCCCAACATCTCTATGCATGCCTGTAATTTCTC
This sequence comes from Meda fulgida, assembly GCA_030578275.1. NCBI lineage: Eukaryota > Metazoa > Chordata > Actinopteri > Cypriniformes > Leuciscidae > Meda > Meda fulgida. The sequence goes on along the minus strand of CM060639.1, from coordinate 14,364,257 downwards.
CCTCTTTTACAAGACAAAAAAAAAACTAAATTACAAAGAGACTTATTGATCGCATGTCTTTTTCCTGCCAGCAGGGGGCAGCAAGAGTCCTGTGCATTTCAAAGAAAGTTTTCAGATGACAGCAGTTTTTCAAGATAAAATGCCATGAGCGTGTATTAAAGATCAATGAGGGAGAGGCATGCGTGAAATATGCATAATCATATGCGGCGGGGAACATTCTCATAAGTGTGCGCACACACACTAAGCACAATGAGTTTGTTTAAAAATATTTCTACAGGCAATAAACATCATTGGACGAGGCAAATTTGGATATCAGTGTAATGCGACCTACATAATCCTTTGTATGCAATGCACTGATGTAATTTATTGTAAAATGGTAAACTTTGCATAATGAGAATAGTAAAACTTTACAATAAGAACACAATATATGTTAACATTAGTTTTTGCATTATGACCTAACATGTATTTGAAAAGTGTTAATTTATGTAATATAATGTAATAATAAAATGCTGACAAAGATGGTATGTTCATTACCTAAATGTTGACATATAGATGGTTATAGAGAAACGCTAAAAATAAGGCTAAAAAAAACATTAACATTAGTTAATGCATTAGGTACAATGAATAAAATCTATTAATCTAGGGTATACATTATATATTATATTAAATATAAATATTGTATGTTTCATTTTTAAATATTGTATGTTTCATTTTTAATGTTCATTCGTAATACATTAATGTTAATCTATACACCTTGAAATGTTAAAAATGTATTAATACACTAACATTAAGACTAATAAATACACTAAAATAATTGTTCATTGTTATTCCATGTTAGCTACTGCATTACCTAATGCTGTTGAATAGAGCATTATTAAAGCGACTTACAGCATATTGTATTTTTTTTTTTACCAATACAAATTATTTAGATTGAAAAAGCAGTTATATTCAGGAACTTCTAAGTGGTTAACCTGGCCCAAAAAATAACGGTCGTGCCATGACTGATTTGCGCTGATAGCTTAACGTTCTACGATGAGCATCTGTCCCTCAGAGTGAGTGAAGTGGGTGAGATGGAGCGGGCGACAGGTGTGTGTTTGTATGCACTAATGCAGACATCAGCCTCATGGCTGTGGAGCTCCACCATGGAGGAGTGCTGTTGAGGACACTTGCCAGCTCTGTCGCAGTCAGGTTGTGCTCGTCCCACACCTCGGGGGCTACGCTGTCTCCCAGCAGGCCCTGCGCCTCTGCCAGCAGCTCTAGCACCCGTTGGAAAACCTTCAGGCTCTCTGAGAATGTAGGGATGAGAGAAAAAAGAAGAGAGGAATATGATGAGCGATGGAAGCGCACGTGTGGGGGGAAAAGCAGCAGCTGGAAGCAGGAAAGAGGGTTTAAGAGGACTCTCACCTGTCCTGATGAGAGGCAGCGCGTGCTCCACGGCCGCCACAGCGAATCTAGCCAGGCTCCACTGCTGCAGCTGCAGCTCCAGTGAGTCCTCCGCCTCCATCTCCGGGGGGTGCTCCGGG